>JABAKA010016064.1:0-57980 GCA_018857285.1 Termitomyces sp. Mi166#008 | reverse complement strand
ATCGACCGTTTGCCCTAGTGGTATATTCTTGTGCCCGAATCTCGAGATCAATGTGGCGTGCGTAATAAAAAGTACAAGGCACAACTAAGCGAGCTGATCAGCGTTTCAGTCCTCGCTACAAGAATTCTCTGGCATGCAAAAAGACAATGAAAACAAGGCAACAAGCTGCAATATCAATGCCAGGTATTCCAGAGGTTTTCTCAAGGCAAAGTTTGTAGTCACCATCGGGCAGGGTCGTTATTTGATGCCGATCATATGTCAGTCAGTGAGGAACATAGGGAGGTATTTGTTTCACCATAGCCTTATGTCGCTGTCGATGTCGGTGACATGTCGTTAAATGCTGAATTGTTGTGGCTTCGTAAGCGTTGTCAGAATATGATCGATTAACATATAGGATGGTCATTGTCAGATGCATGTGTTATGAAGGAACTCCACCGGCGTCACCGTGATTAGCATCTGGTACTGGCCAAAACCTGACAAAGATACATGGAACAACGCAGAGTCCATTGTAGAATTTGGTACATCCACACGGCCATCTTGACGCGTCTGAGCGTATAGTCGTAGACACCCGAATATCATGGAGGAACAGGAACTCACGGCAGAGAGCGTAGAATTGGAATAGATATTCATCCATCGAAAAGCTTGATTTGTGGCGCACAAATGGCAAATATGTCGCGGAACGGCTCCATACAGAGTTAGTCAGATCAGAGACGCGAACATTCCAGTCGTCGATGTTGATGCTCCCGTAGGAATATATGCGCGGTTATGGCTTGAAAATGTCAAAAGTGACCTCTCGAAATGCGTTCAAGTGCTCAGCGACTAGCACGACTCTGGTGATCAAGGAGGCGTCCACCATTGGACAATGTACATGCGGATGCGACGCTCTGCAGGCCTCGAGATCAAATGATCCTGTTTCTTGTCATCCTAGGGCTTGAATCAGAACGCCAGTGCAAGTCGGTGTTTTAGGGCTTGTTGCGGACAATTCGGGAGTACATGACGGTATGTGCGCAGAGGCATGCTTACATGAATGAGTGCCACATAACAGCCTCACGATTTCACAAAGTACAAGTGAGAACCAAAGTGACATCCAACAAAGGGAGTTGAATGATGATGGTCTAGTGATCTACGATGTTCCTTTGTGTCCAATTAGCCAACAATTGGCTCGAATCTATCTCGGCCCTTTCTGTGCCAATGCGGGGCCTTTTGCAGTAATTCTTGAATGCGGGAGCTTCCAGAAACACTCTGTGGCCGAGATATTGCAGATGAAACCGTGAAAATGTACGAGAAGAGATCATCACATGGGACAACATATAAGATGCCAGAAGCTGACTAAGCCTGACAGCACTTCCGTTGCCTTTGTCGGCATTCTTTGCCCTTGCCTTTCATCCAGCAGCACGAGCAGCAGGAATGTCGCAGTCCAACAACGCTCCTCAGAACACCGCTTCAGCTTCCACAACCTCTTTCTCCCGTATACCGCCCTCTGCCCCCGCAGGTCTGATCACTGTCGTCCAGCCCCCCGCAAGCCTCACCTCCTACTACAAAATTGCCCCTTCAAACCTCGTTACCTTCGCTTGGAATTTTTCTTATGTTCTTGCCACGCCCACCCATCTCACCGTCCATGCCGTATGCGATAATGGCAATACTTACCCGGTTGGACCCACGAATGGCGTGATAGATGGGACTGCGACAAGCGTGGTGTGGGATTTGTACGGGTATCAGCAAAATAATCCGAACACCCCTCTGGCGCAGGCGACGTATACTTTGAACATATGGGACGATAGGGGTCAAGGTGCAGGACGGGCGCCGGGGTTTCTGCAGCCATACTCGGGTTTGAAATTTGCAATGTACACGCCGGAGGCGTATACGAGTTTGGCAGACGGTGAGTTGTGCCCTGTTTTGTGCTATCGCTATCTCCTAATCTTGTCGTTGTTTTCCGGTGGGTCAGGTTGGTCATGCCCGTCTTGCAGCGCAGCATGGGGAATGTACTCTGCGAACCCTTTACTCGTCAGCATGACCGCGACAATTCTTATCATGTTCCTTTCTGGCTTCAGTATCCTCAGGCACTGGCGCTGAAGGGGATTTTGGACTTTGGATTACAAACCCATACCTTGCCCACGATTTCGGCTGAGATACTTGATGTACCCGGCTCCATGACGACGATTAAACTTTCCCCTTCTATACACTTGAACTCATGACTCGCATACGGACATCAGACCCATTACAACATACATCCTTACCCCAAGTTTCGTTCTCGCTCTTTCAAAAACTACCATACTCGCATCGATCCTTTCCTTGTTGGATTCCCACTCACTTATATGTACTGGACTTTGGCTAATACAGACGAACAGACGTTTTAATCGCTGTTTCTGATACTTTTCGTCTTGAGCCTCTTTCACCATTGATATTTCGCACGCTACGAGGCAGAATGAGACTTGTACTTACAAGCCGTATGTAAGTAGCCGCTTCGAAGCTCAGGCAATCTGCATGTGACTCATACTTACTTAACTGTCGAATGGGCGCGGATTTCACAACATTAGTCACCCCTAACCTCCATGGCCTCAACGTTTGCTATTGGTCCGGTGCCTTCTCGAAATGCTGATATGTCCGAGACATGGGCATATCTCTCCATGGGCATCGATTTGATCATGAGCCAGAAGAATATCACTATAACTCAAGGGATCCCCTTTCATATTAGCACCAATCTGTATACGACCGTCTACAACTTCCTCACGTCGTCTAGAGTAAACTATGATGAGCATGGCGAAATTCAAGTATGCACTTACTACGTTCTGCGAACCTTTAAACAAAATAACTTGTTTTCAGTCCAACGAGGAACTTCTGTATAACAAGCTGCGTGCCTACCTTGTGGAACACCTCAGTACAACTTCAAGACATCCGGCTGTTGAGAGACTATGAAATACAGCGGAAACATTACACGGCTTGCGCAAAGAATCTCCAGCGCTGGTTCATGTATTTTAACCGACACTGGATCAAACCTCTCCTCTGAGATCGAGGAAATCGGAAAATTTACCCAGTCTACACGGTGAGTAATGAGACAACTTTTCAAACAACCCCATTTGATGCTGCTTCTAGCTTGCTCTGGTGCAGGAACGACTCCCAACAATCAAGAAAAGCTATTCTTGGCCTCATCGCACAAGAAAGAAACGGCGAAACGATCGATCAAGATCTCGTCAGAGAGGTCATAGATTCATTTGTTTCCCTGGGCATTGATAATGCCAATCTCAAAAAGGAATATCTCGATATCTACCGTGTGCGCTTCGAGGAACCTTTCTTGAAGGAAACAGAACAATATTACAGAAATGCATATGACCCTAATAACAGGGTTGGCGGTGACCTTAGCAAGGGTTGAAGACCTCCTTCGGGAAGACGAAGATCGTGTCAAAAGATATTTGCATCATACCACTCTGAAGAAGGTTATTGATATTAAGGAGGTAACTTGACATTCAGAGCTGTTGCATGAGAAGTGACCGAAATAACTGGATTTGCATCGAACACTCTCTGAGAGAGAATAGGCTGAGCATGTGAACGGATCACAAGATACCTTTGCTCATGTAGCCTGGATTTTCTATCCACCACTCACTCGAAGTTTTCCTTTCTTGAGGTTTCATTTACAGTCTTTTGAAGTGGGAATTGCAGATTTTGATCTGTACTAAATTTAAGGTAACCGCCGTTAGATATCAAGGGAAATATGTAATAATCTCTATAATAATGGCTGCAGGTGAGAAAGAGCACTTGTGATAGTTGCATCCACTTGTCCACCAGAAGTCTCGAAGCTGAGCCTTCGACTGCGCGTCCACTCCCAATTTGCAGTTTGCGAGTTTGTCTCTACAAAAGGAAGTTCCTGTAGGATCTGGGCAGCAGTTGGTCGGATTTCTGGAGAGTGAGACCAACACTTCTCCATCAATGCCCATATTGTATCGGTCAAGCCACGCTGCACGTGCAGCTGGCTGTTAGGCCGCTTGGGACGTTCTCCAGAAAGAATCTTATAGTCAATTGCAGCTGCTCTATGCCTGCCAAAAGGTAGCTCTCCGGTGAATATCTGCGCAGTGTAGGAGTTAAATTTCTGTAATGGTAAGGAAATTGGTTGGACCTACTTCGAAGCAGACCATACCAAAAGCGAACACATCGCTCGCATTTGTCTTTCTTAAGTCATCGGACTCGGCAAGTTCTGGGGCTTCGAAGCCCCTTGTCCCCCCGTCAGCATGACGAGATGAGAGAGTGTCGCCTCCAAGGCCACCCAATTCCGTAACGTACGAGAAGCCAAAGTCTGCAAGGCATGCGCGTTCGAATTCTGTGACAAGAATGTTCACACTCTTCAAGTCTCCGTGAACAACCCCATTTTCATGGAGATACTTTATTCCCGACACAACATCGAAAATCTATGCAAAACATTCAGCAACCAGCCGAGCTAGGTAGGAGATAACACTAGAATACCAGTGGAGTTCTGTCCAGCTGTGACCGGGCCGGGGTCCTCAAGAATTCTCTGACATTTCCGTTATACATCCAGGGCGACACCAGACATAATTTGTTATGATCATCGAGGCGATAAATTCCATAGAATGGGAGGATGTTCGGATGCAACAACTGCCCCCATACAACGGCTTCACGTGAGTATGCCTGCCTCTTGATCATAAGAGTCAAATCAGAAGATGAAAAGTAAAGAATAACCTTTTCGAGGGCAGCCCGATCTGACGTTTCACGCAACCTAACTGCTTTAATGCACACAGCCCTGCCATTGTGCTCACCCCTGTAAATATCACCGAAAGCACCTGTTGTCAACGGAACGTTTTTTGAATCTACACGGACATCTTGAAGGGAGAAACAGCGAGGGCAGAGCTCAGATTTCCGACAAAGACGAACAAGAGCCACACAAAGAATTATCCGGAACTGTGATTCAAGCAGATCGTGGTCAAGTAACTTAAGAACCAGTTAAGCGCAACATTCATGGCAAAAATGCGACGTATTCGCACCTTCTGAAGGAGATCGAGCAAATCCTTAGCCGCTTCATCGCGATATCTCAGGAATTTTGTGTACTTCCCGAAATCCCTAAATATCTCGATGAGGCGAGCACAAATGAAGGAGACCTGATTGTCTGTCTCCAGGATGCTGGAGAGCTCTACAGGTGTCAGACAATCGGTGGCAGAGGATACAACATAATCTTCCCAATCCATGGATCGATCTGATTCCTCTAACCCGAGCCCATGACGAAGAGATCTGGTCTGAGCACGTAGAAAACCAGTAGAAAAATCCTGATTGCCGGATGAAGTGCTCTCGTTGTTGTCATCAGGCTCTTGAACAACGATACCCGGGGGCTGTAAAGGTACCACGCTCATTGGTGTTGTGCAAGAGTGGTGTGAACTGATGGGAGAGCTTTCCTAAGGACAGCAACAATCATCACGCCTTGACAGGTCGAATTACGAAAGTCCAGATGGCCTCTGTTCTTATCACTCGGCTTCGAATCTCCCGCAGAGATGTAGTCCAGGTGGGATTTTGGTCGGCACTTTCTTGATAAATTTGGGTACGCTTGTGTGCAAAAAGCGTTAATTAGGAAGAATAGTGAGTGAGCGTTTAGCCTTCGATTTGACAGTGAATATATTATCAATCTTTCAAATGTCTGTGAAAAGTATTCCTGTGCAATAACCGTGACAGATCGTTCAAATTCAAGATTGGCGGTACTAGACGCGCCGATGAATCTGTTCTCGATGAGCTGTGCGAGCGTGTCATCCGATTCGTAGTGCTTGCAGATGACGTGAACCAGAACTTTTGAAGTAGAGGCATGGGTAAGAGAGCAGTTGGATTTTCCACCACGAGTTATGGCAGTGCTAAAGTGAACGTTGATCACGGTAATGCCGTTTTTGCGGCGGCGGCGACTTCAAATGACTCAAAAGGATCTTGACTCGGACCGACAGCTGGCTGAGTCATCCGGGATCATCATCCCTCGGCGATAGAAAATGCCGTCAAGACTTGAATTAGCTTCACATATATACTCCTTCAGTTCTTCTTCGCAAGTATCGTACTCTTTCCCAGTCTTTCATCTTGCCATATTGCATGGAGGCAACTGTTGATATACCCAACCATTCGATTCAAGATACCACGACGCCGACGGAGCGTAGGCGACCTCCTCGGAATAGACAACGAAATGCCAATAGAACGGCGGAATCATTGGTAGGACCCCGCGATAATGAGGTTCAAACCCGTCAGCAGCGACCCAGCCGACCTCATAGAGATGTGGATGACCGGGCGCGATCGAACCCTTCGAACTCTCGCCCTCGAACAGGGGGTGCGGTAGAGGGCTCACAGAATCGAGACCATCGCCTTAAAAATCCTCAAAAAGCTACAAAACCACGAAACAATGGTCCAAATGCTAGTGAAACGACGAAGGACGGAAGTAGTAGCGAGCAGCGTTCAAGTGGTGCACCTCGACGCGGTGCGAAATTCGGCGCTAGCCTCACGGAGCCTCAGGCAACGCCAGTGTCTAAACCTAGGAATAGATACCGGAGGAACGCTGCTTCCTCTGAACCTATTAGGGAAGATCTGACTTCCCGGCTCATTCATGATCTCCGCACACCTCCTTATCCAGACTGTCCTATATGTTTTAATCCGATTCATCCTGCACAACGGACTTGGTCTTGCTCACCATCGATTTCGATCGTCAGGCCGCCTGAAGATGAAGGTCAGGAACAACAATATTGTTGGACGACATTTCATGTGAAGTGCATCGGTGAGTGGGCATCCAAGAATGTCAAAGCTGTCGCGGATGCATGGAGGGCAAGAGGTGAATCTGATAAGAAAGGAGATTGGCGATGCCCTGGGTGTCAAGCAAAGCGCGAGACTGTGCCTTCAGGTTATTGGTATGTCTTGCTCTAACATTCCATGGCCTAACTTGAATGTGTATCATAGGTGCTTCTGTAATTCGACGTCGGAACCAAAACCTCCCCGTCTTGCAACCCCGCACTCGTGTGCTGGCCCCTGCTCGCGTGTTCGTGAGAGTGGCTGCGGGCATCCCTGTCCACTGGAGTGTCACCCAGGCCCTTGTCCGCCCTGCCAGGTGACAACACGTTTGACATGTTATTGTCCACAGAAGAAGATCATTGCCTTCCGATGTGGAGTTGACAAGGAACGAAAGAGTAACCTTTCTTGTGGGGTCGTTTGTGGGCGAAAACTTGATTGCGGCAATCATATGTGTGCGGAAATATGTCATGATGGGCCGTGTCCTCAGTGTCCGGTGAGGGAGCAAGTTAAGTGTTGGTGTGGAGCTTCAGCGAGAGAGGTTGGATGTGGAGAGGGTGAGGATGTACATTGTGTCGATGCAAACGGAGTATCATGGATTGGTCGGTACGGGTGTGAGCTCGAATGCCCAATGTACGTGTTTCATTCCTTCCAGCATATCCGTTTGCTTATTTATCTATTATCTTGCTCTCCAGTTCCTTCGACTGTGGTATCCACCAATGCAAACAACCATGTCACCCGCCACATTTATCTCAAACATGCCCACGCTCTCCTTCGCTCGTCACCACTTGTCCTTGTGGTGCTCACATAATAGCTCGCTCAACCACCGACCCACTCCCCATAACGATACCAACCACCTTGCCTGCCCGCGCTTCCTGCACTTCCCCTATCCCCACATGTAATTCCCTATGCAGCAAACCTCTCTCAGGTTGCGACCATGCCTGCGCCGCGCCCTGTCACGTTGGTCCCTGCCCACCCTGTAGCGTCCCCGTCGTGCGACCCTGCCGTTGCGGTAGCACTTCCCGAGGTGTTACCTGTTCCACACTCCGCGAGTCGACTGAAATCCTCTGCGACAAACCGTGCATGGCCTTACGAGCGTGTGGAAAGCACCAATGTAACCGCCTGTGTTGTCCTTTAGCTGGATTGGCGGCTTCAACTAAGAAGGGAAAGAAGCGTGCTGCGGCATCGGGGGTGCAAGAGGGAGTGGGGGAGGAGCGGGGAGGGCTGCATGAGTGTGATTTGGTTTGTGGGAAGATGTTGAGTTGTGGGTTGCATAAATGTGAAGAGAGGGATCATAGGGGAATTTGTCCACCATGTCTGAGGAGTTCGTTTGAAGAGGTGAGTTGACCCTTTCCCCACGTGTGATGTTCTTGTCGCCAATCAAGAGATTATGCCATTTGCAGATGGTGTGCTTTTGCGGTCGTACTGTCTTGGAGCCACCGATACCTTGCGGTACGAAGATGCAGTGTACGTACCCTTGTACACGTCCTGCACTACCATGTGGGCATAAAAGTACACACATGTGTCATGAAGACCCGATCCCCTGCCCTCCGTGTCCTCATCTCGCGACAAAGCGGTGTGCGTGCGGTAAAAAGATGATAAGTAATGTCAAATGTTCATTGGAAACTGAGAAGGTGTCTTGTGGTGTTGTCTGTGGAAAGTACGTGTTTGAGTCTCGTTCTTCAAGGGTCGTCTGATATTGACTCTCTTTTCCTATGTAGGCTGATGGATTGTGGATATCATCATTGTGAACGGCTTTGTCATGCAGATGACTGTGGGCCATGTAAAGCGCCCTGTGGAAAGCCGCGAAAGCTTTGGTATGTTCTCTCTTCAATTATCTGTACATATATGATTGATTATACCTTACTCAGTCTTCCATCGGGTCATCACCCATGTATACGCCCCTGCCATGCACCAGCTAGCTGTATCGAGGACGAACCGTGCGAAGCCCTCGTCACCATTACCTGTTCATGTGGCCGTCTCCGTCAGTCTGTCCACTGTGGTCGTTGTGTGACAGCCCCTGTGGGACGTCCACAAGCTGCGCTGAAATGCAATAACGATTGTGCCATTGCGAAACGCAATGCACGGTTGGCAGACGCATTGGGGATCACTGCAGAGTCCAGGGAGAAGGCGATGGCGGCCACGTACCACGAGAGTCTGGTCGCGTTTGCGCGTACGAATGAGAAGTTCTTGACGGTGGTGGAGAAGGCGTTTCATGAGTGCGTTTGGATGTCTTTCCTATACTATTCATGAAGGCTCACTTTTCTACTTCCATTATAGGTTCGTGACATCTCAGAAGAAGACGCAAGTGCTTCCACACATGCCTCCGGAGAGGAGGAAGTTCGTTCATGATGTACGTCCCCCGGCTGGCCTTACTTCCTCACCACTGACTTTCTGTTCTAGCTTGCCGCTGTATACAAAATGGACACTGAGATGGTAGATCAAGAACCCAATCGGAGGTTTGTTTCAACTTGCTCTAACGATACACTAATGATGTATTGAGCTGTGTTCAATCCAGTGTCCGTCTTCTTCGCCGACTCGACACACGTGTCCCCAATCCCCTTCTCTCCGCCTCCATTGCTGCATCAGTGCCCACCGCGCCCAACCTTGGCAAGTTGGTGGATCTGCGTGCGTCCTCAGCTCCTCCACGACGTGTTGCTGCTACGCCGTCCATACTCAATCCAGCTGTACCTGGATGGGGACCTCGCCCAGCATCTGCTGCTCCAGTAGCAGCTGTCTCTAAGCAGCCGAGTCGATTGACAACGAGTGTGACTGTAAGTCTGGCACGTCCGCCACCCTTGCCAAGGCAGGATGTTCCCACGTCACCGACAGCAGTACCTGATAGTTGGGAGGATGATCCATGAATAGTCGCTTACGTCGTCAGTACGTTGTAAGGCTACTTTATCAACCTTGTCGTTGTTTAGTTGTCGAGTCGTTTATTCAGAGGAATGACATCTAATTTCAATAATGGGTATATAGTAAAGTATTATGCTAAAGGATGAAGTGCAAGTGATCTATAACACAATCTTGGCACCCATAAGCAGATCGCCTAACTTGTAGAAGACCATAATGCAGATTGGGGGCATTGGAAGAAATCGCCAGGTAGTGTCCAACAAGTATTCCTCAGAATTTCCAAATATTGTCCGAGATATTCTCGGCTTGGGATTAGTAGTAGACTTCGGAACTGAATGTCTACGGGGCAAGATTCAAGGAATATATGATCAAACTCCTGTCGTTTCGTTGAATGTTGTGAGTTCGATTGTATCATTTGGCGCTCGAAGGTTGTTGTCCGTCGGACCGCGTATGATGAATTGCACAGATGGCATGTAGGTGTCCACGTCAGTGGTCCCACGATAATGCATAGTACGAACAGAGATCAACAGTCTGTTGGCGAAGATACTAGATATCACGAATGCAGGCGCGGTACCGATTTCGTTCAATGTGATCTGCGTGAAGAACTCTCAGAAATTACGCGCTAGGAGCGTGGAGTAAGCTCACTCGGTTGTAGTACCAAATCACCAAATTTGCAACGTAGATCCAAAGAATACTGGAGAAAGACTTGGTGAGTACTGAGAATTTGAGGAGGGAAAATACGGCCGGCCCACGTGAAAAAGTAGACCACAGAGTCTCTCGTAAGACTTTGCATGAGAGTACTTCCTCGCACAGAAGCACGATGTTGCCAAGCTTTGTACACAGCCAGCGAGAGCAATATGCTTTCTATAATGAGGATGGCTGTCCAATAATATACGACCCAATGACTTCCGTCTGAGGGATCACCATCGGCACATATGAAATTTCCGGAGTATGGCTCGTTGGTCCCTTCCGAGTCGGTTGAGTGTCCAGTGAGTTAGTTTATGAGCGCAACCCAGGCTCACCAATAGTATTCTGTGGAAGACCAAATACCAAACCCATTGCTAAGGCTTCCCCGATGGTGAGGAATATCTGGCTGTTTGTCAATCGATATCTCATTCAAGCCCGAATGTTAAGTACTCACGAAGAGACTAAGAAGTTTTTTGTTGCTTCCATACATCGCGTATAGCCGGAGTTGGAGGATGACTTGCGGTAAATGATCAGTCATGTCCGTCTTCGAATGAAATACCCGTACTATGTGTCGTGATAACTTGTAAGCTTGCTCCCGTATTTTGCCAATGGAAGAATGTGGAGCCTGAGATGGGAGAAGATAACAAAATGGATCTGTAAATGGTGTAACACTTACACCTTAGAGTCAAATCAATATTCCTGACAGAAATAAGCTAAAGTAACAGAAATGACGAAACGTACAGCTGAGAGGAAATCAGAAAGGTTTCGACGTAAAGGACCCGGTACAGTAGACACTGACCTCGAAAGAGGGATGTGAAATCATGAAAACTTTCGTGAAGGTGAGTGACCGCATTCAACTTGATGGAGGCGTCATTTCTACCTACGGCATTGGAGCTAAAGCCAGGCGATTAGCATGATCAACAACATATCAAGGAGAATGACAATGCACATGTTAAAGCCTAGACTGTAATACCGTGACTAGGGATATTCAGTTCATTGCTTGCATTACTACGAGATCCATCACACTGACCCAAAGGAATAAACACTTCGCAATAGACCATCTTTGTTTCTTTAGGAGTTCTTGTATGGGATCGGTAAGGATGGCGGAGGATGCTATCACTCACCCAGAAGAATTCTACCTAAGTATTTTGAAAAGCGTCTTTAGACTTCGCGGTCTTTGACGGCAAAAAGAAGCATACTTCGGCATCAAGTTGAAGGACTGGTTGGGGCCATGGTAAGTAATGGGATCTAGAATTATGAGAAAGAGCTCACGATACTCGTAGCCGATGAGCGCTGCGCATGCGACTAGGGGAAAGAAGGGTTGAAATCGTATCAGAGCCCGTGTCAGCTGAGGACTCACCATAAGAATTTCGTTGCCAGCCAGCCTGGATGAGCCCTGCGACGTTATACTTGACTGGCTCCGCCATGGCAGACGGGTCGCTGAGTCTGGGTCGAGGGTATATATAATGCCCTTTCTTATCGGGTCAAGAAGCAACGACGTAGGTCATCCCTATTAAGAAGCATGATATCCTTCTAGATAGGAGTTCAAACAACGTCCACGTCGGTCCAAGTAATCAATGATTGGATTAGAGACGCGCCCGAGCAAGGATTATTCTTGAAGTGGAGTGACAAGAATGATAACAGATGTTCGTTGGAAGGTCGAGCCTTAGTTGAGCGATGCTTTTGTACGACATGATATCCGATAGCATGAGAAATGAGAGGGTGTTGAATCGACAGCATAACGAGATCGTCTTCGAAGCTTTCGATTGGTTAGGGCAAACAAATTTCTTGAATAGAAACATGGCAAGGAATCAGGCCAACTGTCGGTGACTCGTATCATAATAGCTGCCAACTGAAATTAAATCATCAATTATTTCATCAAGGGTGGCGCGAGGACGCTCTGAAAGGCCAACACACCGGCTTATACAAATCTACCTGGGACCTGGAATGAACAAAGGTTTGCTAAGGTCATAAATTGCCAATATGAACATAAGAAGTGACTTACTATATATTGGGTTTTTGGGTTTTCTCCATTGGTCACAAGTTGTGGGTACGAATCACGTTAACAACACCCTGCTGTAGGATCACGTTAGTTAGATGACCTCATTCAAGTTCAGTGGTACTTTGCAGAGTATGAATGGCTACGTGGTGGATAATACTCAGATCGAAATTGCACATGTACAGTAGCTGAGATTGTGGGATGGCGATGTGCGCAAGTCAGCTTCCCTCCTTCGAAGAGCGGTCAGCAACACAGCTTTTGTCCCTCAGGTGATATGCAGCAGTGTTTGATGCTGGCTGAGAATGATTCGTCTTGGTTTTAATCCTGAATACTCGATCAGCGCCGTCGAGATCGAGTAAGCCATTCTGGAGCTGTACTAGTTCAGAGAAAGCCTGTCCCCCGAACCAGTGAACTAGTGAACTCTTCCTAGAGGGATTGGTATGCTCGGATGTTTGGGAACATTGACTTGTAATGCGCTTCTGGATACTAGAATATTTGATAGACATGAAGATGACAATAAAAGTTCAGAGCAAGGAACAGAGGATAGGATAGGCAAGTCTGGCATATCATTGAGATGCACTCCGAAACCTTTGTAGATAGACGCACAGAGGAAGCGTGCGTTGCTGTTACTTCGTTGTTTTCGGCATCCTTGAGCCCCTTTGCGGAGGGTGAAACACTTGATCCGTCCGTGCCGCGTGATTGTGAAGGCGGCATAAGCTTGTTCCGAACCTTGAGGTTATTCTTGAAGCTTACGAGTTTGTCTGGATTCCGCCAGGTAGCACTGCAGCATTACCAATGCTCTTTCCAGTAATTGCCTATACTTTCTCGTTCCAAGGTGACTCTTCCTAGATACATGAGAGTTCAGGACAATTGAAGTGATCAACCTGACGCTTCAAGTTGATTCCTGGATATCATCATGATTGTCCGTTTGTCGTGCGTCGCGATGCAGTCCAAGTATGTACGTCCATAGCGCAGCCTCTCCCTTGATACTTATGATTCCTTGGCGCCGTTCTGACACACATTTGACAGCATCATTTGGTCATCTAGTTCGGATTTGTTCCCGATACTTATATATGTTACAAAGGTTTTCCAGATAACGAGCATCATGCGATCCTGTCTGCTTCGTTCGAACTGCCATTGACTGGCTTTTGTGTTTGCCTTCTGCGCTTCTCTCGGGACTTTGTCTTTCTATCTTCTTTTCCTTAGTTTGCTTCTTGTTCTTGCGGGTCGGGCAACGTACGGTGTTAGTTACGGCGTGGAAATCGCTGAGCGAGTCATTAAGCCTCTATGTTGTTGAACGATACATTGGTGAATTCGACAAACCTTGTCTCAAGTGAGTGATGTCCGAGTGTAGTAAACGTCTTTACGTTGAATGCGTGCTCTCAGAAGATGCTACAGATAAGGATGGAAGCAGCTCCAAACTCAAAATTTTCATCGCTTTTCAATTATTCGGTCTCTTTGGGATTCTTATCACTCTCTTGACTGTCACCTTTTCGCATTCAACACCGAGACACGCTGCCTGGTATAGTTTCGCTATATCTTGGGTGATCTCCACGGTCGCCTACACTCTCCTCTTCTGGGGTGGTCATTTCTTTAGTGGCTCGGATCCTCCATTTACGCTTTGCCTTATCCAAGGCGTCATGATCTACGCTTCTCCTCCGCTGTGAGTTCCCTGCTCTCAAGCGCCTGCGTCGTAGTTCTCACAGCTTCTCGAAGTACGGCTTTCACTACGCTTGCTCTCGTGGTACAGGTGTGGTGGATATTACTTCTTGATGTTCCAAGCAATGACCAGATGTTAGGTATGGTACCAAGTACGCTCTGGTGTGGTGTCATCCAGTCAAACCGAAGGAGTTCAAGCTAGACAATCGCCAATGACCTTGACCATGGTAAGCCCTAACTTTGGGTACTGATTACTTCTGACCGCTGCTACAGCTTTTGATCCTCCCTTATCTACTGTTTGTTACGATCTTGGTCGGCAGCTTGATCGTAAGCCCAAGTATTCCAACATACTAAATACTACTAATAAGCATGTCTCTAGCTTGGCGTGGAGGACCCGAGCATAGTCAAGAGAGTGAGCGCCAGCAAGATGTATTGCAACTTCACCAACAGAATACCGTGCGTGACGTGTGCAACTCAAATCAATCACTATGCTGTGAGCTGAGTATCATCAGCGGTCGTATTTCTACTGCTCTCTGTGCATTGCTTCTGATCCCCGTTGCTATTCTCGAAGGTGTGTATCCCGCGTTCGCATTGCATGACTGACCTCGTTTCCGTTGCAGCCCGCATATGTAGAGCCCTCCATCAACAGTGGCCTTTGTTCAAACGAGCACCATATGCCCTATCGATGGTGTTCCGAGTAGCATCGTTCACTCTTCTAGGACTAATGGCTCTCGTGTGGGTAGGATCCCTTGGTTAACGCACTCTTTGATTGACCGATTGCACAGCTTCAGCCTGATTTTCTTTTTTGACGTACATCACGGAGGTGCTCTAGATATTGTGCTATCACTATGTCGGTTTTCTCTTCGCTTCAATGTCTCAGAGCAATCATCGGTTGACACCCTATCAGTGCCAGTGCTGGCTGTTTTGATCTTTGGAACACAGAGTGTACGTCTGCGCATATAACTGGGTCCTCATTTGTTAATATTTTTTAACCATCCTATAGGATATCCTTCGTGCGTGGATGTTCTGGAAGAAGCCGAAGCCAGCAGAGACAGTAAACGATGGTGAGGAAGAGAAGGACCTGCCTGAAAGCCCTAAAACAATTATTATTATTCGAGTTGGCGGCGAGGCACGTGAACAGTAGTAGGATTCAAGCATGATTAAATAAATCAATATTGCGGGTTCATGCATAGACATTACTGCAAATGTAATGATCATCACAAAGGGCTGTGCCCTCGAACGGATACGGGCGTCTGTCAGAAAACGGCCAGACATTGCCCGAAAGCTGAAAACTGTCCGAGTAATCAAGCTAACCACAGCCACGGAGAACGAGTGAATACACCAACAAATGAAATATGATGTCGCTGACCGAGACATCAAGGAGGCTTTATGGCGAATCAAGACCAGGGGGAGAAGAAAGATATGAAGCTTCTCCTGTCCTCGATCAATGGCCATGATGTCATGACACGCTCGCAATCTGTATCAACAAACTGTGATACACACACAGTGATTCCGAGGGCTGACAACTCTACCGTCATCAGTGGACATGGCAACACATTCAATTGAGGATTCAGGGGAAATGGCAGCGAACGTTTAGGCTCAAAACGAGCACAGGAACAGCCCGGCATCTAAAGAATGACTTGTTGCAATGACTGACTGAGTCGTGACGGACACGCGATTTTCAAAACTGCGAGGATTCCCGCAACTTAATGACTGAGAAACGCAATCAGCACGACGAGCCCCCAAATTTAAAGTAGCTCACATAAAAGAGAATAAGAACAACAGGGGTAGTCTCCATTTTCACAAGAAACCAAAAAAAAAAAAAACAAGAAGAACAAACACCTCAACCTCACGAACCTCCAACCCCCACCTCAAATGCCATCCCCTCACCTTCATCTTCACCTAACCCAGCCCCAGCCCCAGACACACCCGCACCCGCACCCACCTCCGCCTCCGCCTCCACCTTCTCCTCAGTACTCTTCAACAACGACTTCCTCGGCTCAAGCCTCATCCTCTGCCTCGCCTTCTTCTGATGTTTCTTCATCCGCACACGACACCGCTCGCACAGCGTCCCCGTCACACCCACAGGGATCGATCGGTGGCACGACTTGTTGGCGCATGCACGTTCGGGCTGGGGAAGGGCTCGTTAGTCCCAGTCTCCTGAATTATCGACGGGATGGAGAATGAATGGGATGAGACGTACTTGGGGTTTTGGAGGGATTTCTTGAGCTGGGGCTGGGGGTTGGGATTGTGCGGTGTTCGTAGTCATAGTTGCGGTCGTATTGATATTAGGAGAGTCTATAGCCTGGTGTTGCTGAGGTTGAGGTTGCAGCTGAGGTTGAGCAGGAGACGCAGAAATGGGAGGCGCAGACGCGGGTGCAGATGCTAATGACTGGAACACCTCCCGGCTCGCGTTGCTTGGTTGTAAAGTGAACGGAGTCGCGACGACATGCGGTGGGGGCGGGTGCTCGCGCGGAAGATGGCGCGCATCAACATTGGATATGGCAATTGTCGAGGTCGATGAAACACCGCCCGGACCCTTTTCCTTTTCCCTTTGCCTCTCCCTCTCCCTCTCCCTCTCCCTCTCTCTGCTCCTCTCCCTCTCCCTCTCCCTGCTCTTCTCCCTCTCCCTCTCCCAATCCCCCCTCTTCCTCTTCCTCAAAATCTTCTGCTCAAACACACATCAGCCCAAAACCGAGCCTCCCCCCCAAACAAAGACAAAAAAAGACATACCTCAGACTCCCCAGCAGGTCCACCCACCGACGACACACTCGGCTGATAATACGAAAACGCCACCTCCCGCCCGCTCCTTGTACCTCTGCCTCCGCCTTCGCTCGGATACCCCGCACCCGCAGCATACCTTGGCGGGACGTACCCCTGCTGCGGGGCCGGATACGGATAAGCATATGGGGGGTACGCGTATGCATATGGGTATGTATAAGGGTACGGGTACGGCGAGCTCGAAGACGGGGAGGGGGAGGGGCGTGCATGCGAATGGGAGGGATGAGGAGAATGAGGGTGGAGAGGAGGGTATGTGTAGCTTGGACTTGCGCCGTGGGGGACATAGTACGGGTATGGGTACTGCGATGTGGGGTAAGGGGATGTGTAGGGTGCGTAGGGGTATGCGGCGTGTCCATGCAGATGCTGCTGTGTGGGAGGGGCGGGTGGATGTGTAGGTGTAGACCGCGGTGGCTTGCGCTGGCGCGGGATGACCGTCGAGGACGAGGGCTGTTGACTCGTACTCGTACTCGTGGACCCATCTCCGGTCTTCTGTTTCTTATTCGTCGGAGCAGAAACAGAGGTAGGCACGGGCATAGGCGTGGTCTTGTAAACATGATACGACGCCCCGACGCTCGTCTGTTGATGGTGCCCCACTCTTGTGAGCGCAGGCCCTGCAGCTGCCTTGCGGACGGGCGCTTTTGGTGGTTTGGGTTTGTATTCCATGAACGTGAGTTCGCCGGGGGCAGTCGTATTCGTGGTCGAGGTTGTGCTTGGAGCATTGTTGGGAGCTGGATTTGAAGAAGACACTGGATGAGGGACCGCCGGAGTACCGAGGTTGGCGCGGAAGACGCTTTGGAATGTTTGAGGATATGGATATGAATATGATAGTGCGTTCTCAGCCGGGGGTGCTGGTGCTGGTGTTGGTGCGTGTACTAGTGCTGGTCCAGGTGTGAATGCTGACTTTGGCGATGGTTTTGGCGATGGTTTTGGCACCAGTACTGGTGCTGGTGCAGGTGGTGGTACTGGAACGGGTATTGAAGGAGCGGGAGGAGTGGCGGTAGTAGCATAAGGATGATCCGTAGTAGGGGTATTGATAGCCGTCACATTTGCAGTCGCGTTCAAATCTGCTGAGGGTGCTGGATTGCTGGAAGACTCCTGGGCTACTATCGGGCTCCCGGCATCAGCAACCCCATCCTCTTCCACTTTCTCCACCTCCCTCTCCTTCTCCTCTTGCTCCTTCCCCACCGCATCCTCCACCGCACCCCGCACCTTCTCCTCCCCCCCAAGCCGCCTCACAATCTCCCTCAACCTCTCCAACTCCGCCGTCACCCCCCGTGCCGCTTCCCTCCCCTCCCGCCTGTTGATCCTCGCGCGCGCACGGCATACCTCGCAGTGCCGCCAACGCACGTCAGGCGCGAGGAGGTTCGCGCACGGAGGGTCGGTCGAGGAACATGTGTAATTTGAGCGTTTGCGAACCTGATATATGAGTAGGAGGCGGTCAGAGGAGTGGATATAATCGAGAAGGGGGGAGGAAAACGGACTTTGATGTTCTTGTCGTCCGACGCGTCGTCCTCTTGCTGCGTCTCCTCCTCGTTTTCCTGTTGAGCGATTTCCGCTTCCGCTTCAGCCTCAGCCTCAGCCGGGATGTCCGTATCGCTGCCGTTTTCTTGTGCAGCAGCTTCTTCTTCTTTGTGTTTCTGCTCCTCTCTTTCTCTTTCCTTTTCCTTTTCCTTTTCTTTGAGTTCACGTGTGCGTTTGAGCTGGGAGTGGTGTCGGTTTTGCAGGCGGTGTTGGTCGCAGCGTTTGTATCGATGAGTGGCAGGGAGAAGCTCGCGGCAGTGTGAGACGGTACACATACGTGCTGGTCCAGTCGGAGCTAGGGATGAAAGTAGATCAGTTGAAAGAAAAGGCTCGTGGTGGTCGCAAGTCAAGGAACGAACAATGTCCAGACGCATATCCTTTATTTTCGGCCGTCACATTTTCGTCGATCATAGAGATTTCCCAAGAATCAGCGACAAGTGGCTATATGCGCTGCATTAGACCAGGAAACTATCCCCACGACTGCAAGAAACATACTGGGCCCGACATAGTGCCTACGAGCTCACGATCAAAGGCCTCGCGCTCTGCCTTCCACTTGGCGCGTTTAGTGGTGCCGTACGTCCGATAACGCGTCCGACACGAAGTACACATTTTGTATTTGTATACACCTAGATAGTAAAAAGAAGCTCAGCATATTCCACAAAATAAATTGATTAATTATCTTACTTGGTATCAACATCGTGCAACCTCGAACGGAACACTCTCTCGGGTCTGTCCCATCCTGCAACACCATCTCACGTTCCTCGTCGTGTTCTGGAGCGCGGGAGGGCATGGAACCCGCGGTCGCGGTCGCGGCTGTAGCATTCGAGGTCGTCGACGTCGGCATCGGCAGCGTCAACGCGCCCGCGAGCTCCGAGCTCGTGCTACTACCCGACGCGTACGCATAGTACATACTATTCACGGGCTCCGCAAAGAGCTGGGGGTCAATCGCCGTGTGACCCCAAAGAGCCCAAGTGGGTGTCGGGGCCGCGGGATCGGAGACGCCCACAAGGGCGGCCTTCTCCTGCTTGCGACGGGCGCGCTTGGTGGAGGCGTAGATGCGGTGGCGGCTGCGGCAGGCGTCGCACATTTTGTTGTTCAGCGCCGGGTCGATGGGGAGCGTGCATCCTCGTACTGAGCACTGCTGCTGACCAGGCGGACGGTTCGAGTCTTCTGCAGGCTGGGAAATTGGAACATTCAACGCGCTTCCGGAGGCGTCCATTGGTCCGAGTCTGGGACGGCACAAGTCGTCGAGATGCCATCCATCGCCGATTCAATTTCCTGCAAGAGGAGTTGAATGTCCGAATCATTTCAACCTCCGCGGACGGCCGGCGTTATTGCCATCCTTCGCAAAGTACAGCGCTAGAAACGGGATTATGGTATTATTGGATACAGTACCAAAATAGACAGATCCTACTAGATATGCACATATCGAGTCAGAAATGCATTCTCATATCCCCTTTTGCTTCCAACACGTCTCTCAACCGCTCAACCTTTAGCTAAAATCATCAGTCAGTTACGAGCGCTTCAAGAAAATCGACTTTTTATCGTACGCGCGCTGATAACATTCTACCCTGAAGCTCCGTTCTCAATGCCTCCAACTGCCGTCTCAGTCGAGGATTCGGCATCGCGCGTATCGCAACGCTGTGTTGATCCAGTTTCTCAACAAACGCGTTATATACACGGTCGTCGCGAGCAAAGTAATAGAGCTTTGGTTCATGTATCAGAACAACGAGACGGATATAGAATTGGTCTCGTACGGGTATGAGCTCTCCTCCTTCAATACCAGCTAGAGCCATCGACCAAGCCGCCATCATCAACAGATCACTAAAGAAAGGCACTCAATTCAAACCTTCACTAGTGGCATAAGCAGAAGACACCAACCTCGTCGCATTCGCTATGCTGCAAACCAATCAGTGAGATCTACAAGTGGGCAAATCTGCTGTATCAGATCAGACGTACTAGTCCTCCACATCAGCAATGAGCTCCGCATTCTTCAAACTGGTCGTACAGAACCGACGCACAACAGCTCCTGCAACTTCGACGGGCTTCCCCGTTGCTCCAGCTTTCAAAGCGTGCGATATAGTCGTGATCTGATCTCGTATCCATCCGTCACCCTCACACATAACCAAAGTCTGCAAGAAGGACGCTATCAGACCGGTCTGAAGCTTCGCGAGACCTTCGTCTATCGCGAATTTAAGATTTGCGCCTTGCAAAAAAAATATGAAGATGAGATGGATAACGAGCTGGGGCATGGATGGAAAGGACATACGTGCTAGTTTCAATAGCTTCACCGTTTCGGGTTTCGAAAAGTCTGCGTCGGTTAAACGGTTGATCCACTGCGAGACGGCACCGACGAGAAAGAGGACGACTTCTTGGTAGGGCAAACCGTATTGCATAGCATATACCATCGGTGTATGTCCGCCAACTTGTCTCTCAAGCAACAGCTGTATCATTCAATTATACAAAGCAAACGAGAATAAAGCATAAAGTGGTATTCAGAAAATTATTGAAATTTCTCACATGAAATGCCCTATCGCGAAATTCACCTAGAAGGTCGAGGTCCTTCTTATCAATCGCACTGAAGACTTCGTATTGCTAAGTAGACCGAGTCGAAAAAGGCAGACCCAGTCAATATATAAGAGGAAGGGGATTCCAAGCACTGCCCACCTCGAGCGCAACCTTCAACGGACGAGCGCCACCACGCGTTTGAGTGTGAGGGGACTTTGGTGGACTCGAACTAGGAGATGTCGATGCTCCCTTACCAGGCGACACAGACAACGACCGCTCAAGACGCGCGTCCCAATCAAGCTCTCTCGATGGCGGTACAGGCCGTCCTTCAAGTTCGAACGTCAAGAACGCTTCCATCTCCGCCTCGCGCTGTATCGAAGCTACATATTACCACTCGACGTCAAACTCATGTTCGTGGCAAACGTTAGACTCACCGCTAGACGAAAGCCTCTTCAAAGGACATCCGATCGATCTTCGGTACTCGTTCTCCCTACTGCGGGGCTCTGGTGTGCGTGCCCTTGGAGGGGGATCTAGAATAGCTGGGGCATCCATTCAACCCTAAGTAATCAAGTCTTCAGACCGAGAGAGGTTGTGCTTTTGTACCTTGAGGTTTACATCGTCGCCGGGACCACACACACGGGGCGGTGTAAGAATAGTGTGTGCATAGAAAGGGGGGCCGTGTTGGTTGTTAACCAAGAAACAATTGATGTGATTGTGGACTCGAGCGCTCGAGCGCAGCAAAATCTAGACAGGTCCCAAAAAGAAATAGACGATTGTGGCCACCTTGTCTCGTTTTATTGTACTTAACGTTGCTCGTCGCAAATCGACGTGTATCCGTTGTGATCTCGAGGGCTCTTGTGTTGAGGCCGATTGCTCCGAGAAATATCATTATCAAATAGGCATATGACATCACGATGTGAACAGTAAATGAATCCGAGTTCGAAAAGGAGGGGGAACTGGTATAAGTACATGGATGATGGTGTCTGTCTAGTAGACTAGGTATTCACAGGTGGAGTCACTCCTGATGCTGGTGGTACAAATAATTGCTTTACAGGAAGAAATAAAGTGTCCGTAGTAGTCTCAAAAAGACTCTTGTGTAGAGACTGAAGAATACTGATTATGTAGGCCCAGGACTAAGGGCTTTTTGGGGGTCCGTTTTCCATTGCCACGACACGTCCAGGTTTGTATGAGGTCCTGGAAGAACTGTGAGTACCGTTCTATACTACAAGGCAGAGGCAACATCACACCAGTTGGGTGCCAAATATCAAGAACGCCAGTACGGGCACTTTGGAAGAGGTGAGTCAGGGTGACGAAGACCGCCTAGGGTGCTTACATGTCGCTAATATCATATCAAATGCCTGATCATGCTTCCAAGTTATGACATATGCGACAGCAACACTGCCATGACGTTGATAAACTTTCAACAATCGCTATGGATGATGTACTCACCCTAATGCGAAAGCTCCCAGAAGGCTGAAAACCATGACGCGAGCGACCATTGTTACTGACTGGCCACTTCTAGAGATAATCTGACGGTTCTGGTAGAGTCGAAACCCGATAATACCTAACATGTAGATTTTGAGATGTTGCAGATGCTATACAGGGAGACAGGAAGTCTTGACCTTGGAACACAAGGATCAAGACTGTAGACGCTAGGACGATCAACGAGGAAATCTTGGAACTTCAAGGAGAACAGAAAAAGGATCAGTCAGCAACTAGTAATCTCGCCTTGCATTGACTCACATCTTTGGGTCTGCGGAGTCACAGTACGTTCCATTAGGTGATCTCCTCACAGTGTCCTCGTTTTTGAGGCCGAACTGTAGAAGCAAGTATGAGCGACATTTGTAGAAGCTGATGTAATCCATACCACAAAAACGCCCAGGAATACAGTCAGCCACACAACGTAGGGTGTGACCAATAACTGGTACATTGTCAGGAGAAGGGGTGATGATGAAAAAACCCGCGCTGGACTTACCGTAACTACAGCGCCCGAATTGGTTCTGAAGGGTTTGTTTGCCAAGAGGCAGCGCAGATTCAAAAGCATCTAACGACGAGCCAAGGGGACAAAATTCAGAATGCGCCCTGAACAAACTTCGAGTATGCCCACATGAATGACCAGGGCCAAAGTCGTACATCCGGTCCTGCGAGAAGTGAAAGGTGTTCCATTCATACCGACACCCAGTAAGCAGAAGAAAAAAACGTAAAACTCACAAACTAGGCGCCGCATATATGAGTGCGCCTTGTACCAAGCATAACCCAAAATTTGGTACCGGCCCGGTTCTTTGACCAGCAAAAGTAAGAAGGGTGTATGAAATGGACGAATATATCCAGGAGCTTATAAAGCTGTACCACGTCGAGTACCGCTTCACTCCCCGTCCGAAAATCGCAGTGAGAGCGACAATCAACAACCCGCATCCACCAATGAGTTGGAGAGCGATAAAAGCGACAGCAACGCGATCATGTATGACCTTTTCTATCATTGGGTCGGGATCTTTAGTCGAGGGAAAGCCTCAGGTCCGCTCGAGCTGCTCACCCTGAGACTCTGGCGACGGTTCTGATCTAGAGAAAGACATGATAGTTGGCTGGATCAGGGCGGTGTCAAGAAGAGAGAAAAGATGCTACGACTAGCGAGCCAGGGTCGACTTTCCAAAAGTTCAATACAGAGATACAGGGACCGACAACCTCTTCGAGGTGAATGAGCGTGTGTGAGTAAATAGTCCTAGTCACGGCCGTGTCAAATCAGTAAGTATGTAACCTTGTCGGTCAATGATACTTCCCCGTTTACCACATGGAGATAACATGTTGACTGGCGTTGATGTCACAGGTGACACCTTTATGTGGAAGTCATAACCGGGGTCGTGGTGCAAGGGGTTCTTGTCCATAATTATTTGAAGAGCCTTGGCTACGCCTATGGATCGTAGGACAAACCTCGATAACAAATCCACGCCTTGCTGGCGCACACCCTCAGGTACCCAAGTATTACGAAATGTTGTGTTGATACAATATCAAGCGTGCTTAACTGTCGATAACTTCGTCTCTGACGGCATGATGGACATGGGGCGCTCGAGTAACAACAAAGTCTGGCAAGATTGACGGGCTGGTTGAAGTTGTGTCTTAATGTTATTGGGAACCACGAAGTATGACGAGCGGCGGTGAGGTGACCCGCTGGTGATGTGCGGTGTATTTGGAAATGCCACACAGCGTAATTAGCACGGCAGGTGTTGAAAATGGCCTACTCGTTGCCATCAAGGTCATCAACACTTACTTCTCCATCAAGCGCCTTCTTCCTTTCGTTTCGCCGAAATCCTTTCCCAAGTCTCCATCGTTCATTCGTGATGTCCACGTGGTCCAACCGATTCCTCTTCAGCAGTGGTGTATATTTGTCTTGACCCGTGCGTTTGTAGGTTCCACCTCCCAATGGTATCATAAGCTTCGCTGTTTGTGAGGTTGATGATGGTCCAGAAGAAAGCGCATTTTTTGGTAGATGGAAATGGGAAGCGGCAAGGAGGAAGTGATTATTCAAGGCTGTGTAAACTTGTGATCGCGAGTGTATAGAATGAATTTGCTGATATAACTCGGATCGTCCTCCTTCGTGCCCATCAAGAAGGGGAGCTCCATTTGTGGTTCGCCAAGTCAGCTCTCCTTCTGGATATCCACAATCCCAAAGCAAGAGTGGGAGTGCATCAGCCATCTGGTATTCTGGCTTGGAGTCCACGACCTCAGTGGCACCTAACTCTAAGCCTTCCTCTACGTTCATCAGGGAGGTGATGACGGAAGGATCCTCTTGTCCATGCCCGACCATGAATAAAACAGCCATTATGTGACGTACTTGATGATAGAGAAAAGCAGTGCCGACGAGATTAAAGACATACTGCCCGTTGCCCTCGGCGTCAACTAATATGGGGTCGATTTTGGCAGTCAAGACTTTTCTCTTGAACATCGTAATTTGCTTGGCGGGGTCAAGTTTGCACATGTTGCGAAAATCGTGTTCCCCAACCAGGTAGGAAGCAGCAATACGCATTCGTTCAATATCAAGTATACTTCCTGGGGCAGTATTTGTCGAGAAGAAGTACTTGTAGTGTCTGTGGGTACACGAGAATCGGGCGGAAAAGTCATTAGAAACTGGAGACCAGGCTAGTATCCTGATTGTTGGTGGAAGGAGGCGGTTTAGAATAAGAAGGTAGTCGTGTTCGCATTTTTCCTTCTGATTTGGCATGGGCTTGGACAGACTCGAGTTGAGAGGCGGATCCTTCAAGTCGTCCTCGTCAAATCCGAATTCAAGTCCCGGAATTGCACCATCTCCCTCCACAGGTTTTGAGGAGTCGTTCGCGGGGTCTGCTGCCGTTCCCGAACTATACGATGTCGAGACAACTTTCGCGGCGCCATCATCTACCCCGGCTTCGGATCCAACGGCACTTCTAACCCACAGCGAAATAACCTGACCGGAAGCACTAACACCTCGATCCGTCCGACCACATTTTTCCCATCCGCAACCGTCCAAACCTCCCTCGGGATCTATGAGTCTAGCCTTGACCAGCGCATCAAATAGCACTCCTTCCACGGTGGGGAGCGTGGTCTTTTGATTTTGGAATGCAAGTCCACCATATTCCCATCCCGAGTAACAGAACTTTAACGCGATCTTACGTCTCAAGTGAGCATTGAATTGGAATGTCTTTTTGATTCGAGGTTTTGGAGATGGTGGTCGTTGCTTTGGTCGAATCTGAGCATTGTCAAATTCTGTTAGTCGAGCAATCAGCTCTTCCCGAGTCCAGCCATCGTAAGTTGAGGGCGATGATGTGGATGCCATGGCGCGTCGTGGTAGCATGCAGCGCGATAAAACGCTGATCATAAAGAAACGATACTGTGGTGGGGGAGAAATAAAACCAAACAAAATAAATGAACACAAAAAAGGAAAGAGGACAATCTCTCCCAGCGCGATTTCTAAGTTGAGACAAGGTTACTTCACGCAGATAGGTATGAATCATCTTTAGATATGTATTCAGAGGTTACAGTGAAGAGAGAACGGACAAGTTTCGTGTCTGGACTCTGCTTCCCAAACTGCTTCTCAAAATGGATGTCGTGGGGAGCTGATCTATGTGTATATAGCCGCCATCATTTGTCATAAGCGCCTGTCAAGAACTCACAAATTTCGTGGTGTTCATGAAAACGGCACGCCTGGGGGAGAGCCAACCAACTGAGGAATCATGCGACTTGAGCAATATATGTTTTGGTGAGGATGACGAAATGGACTAGGATCCTCTCACCTGTCCCTCCGAGCCTCTGCCACTTATAGCACCTCGTTTAGCAGTAAACAAGTCGCCGAAGCGGCCTTTTTTCGATTCGGATGATGCAACGATGCGAGGGCTAGTTACATGTACCAAAAGTCCAAGAACTACTATAATATAAACTTAAATGTAGAAAGTAAAAAAGAAATGAACTAATAACAACTCAATGATATGGGTCCTGATTCCTGGAAGAGGTGGGAGGGTTCGCGAAAGATGGTACACTAAGAAACGAATTGAGTCTAAAATAGTGAGAGAACTTGTGAGCTAGCTGTTTGCAAAGCACGATGCGCGCTCGGCTTACAAAGTGAGAGAACTTGCTCATATAAGAAATGATCCTAATGATGCAAGTTCAATGATATCTGTGGTAAGAGATGAGTTGCCAGCTCATTGCAATGGCAGGATAATGAGAGTCCTACCTTGTAGAGCAGTGCTGTCTCAAAAAATATGAAAATAACAATATCGATGACACTACTCTGCAAGGGACAAATTTAATATCTTAACATAGTGAGAGAGCGACTACGAGCTCACCTGTACAGCGACAGTGGTAGTGAGAGTGCAAAATATGCACAATGAGTTGTGAGACATATTGGCCCTACTGTTCTCAGCCCAGCATCTGCCAATCACTGGCACTAGACCAAAAACAGCCATAAATCTGCATGAAGTTGGGATTGTATGAAGATGGATATGTGTGCTTGTTGTGCAGAGGCCTCCAAAAATGCTCCTTACCCTTGGAACCCACATTTACATTGACCTCTACTACTTATAGCACCTTGTTTAGTAGTAAACAAGTCACTGAAGCAGCCTATTTTCAATTCAGATGATGGGACGGTGCAAGGGCTATAAAGGCTGAAGAGGAGAGAGGATGGGGAGGGGTGGCAGTGAAAAGATGTCATAAGAAGCTGAAGAAGAATGATGTAAAAGAACAGAGAATGTGACGCTGTCAATGTTTTTTCAAAAGCACTAGCTAAAGAGCTATCCTGACACATGGATTTTCACAAATGTAAGTGTGCCATGCTGATGAGGACCATTGACCTAGGGCCATTATAACATCCTCTGTTATTCCCAAACTAGCATAGTGTGCTTCTGCATGAGCTGAGCGGCTGCCGAAAGATTTATCAACAAAAAAGAATAGTTTTGACTCAAACCATGATCATGTAAGAATAGAACCATCTTTCCTTATAAAATAGTGCTCAACATAGTCCATGTATGATATTTCTGGCTTGAATGTAATTGTGTTGAAGAGATACTGAGTCAGCTACATCCTGATGAGTGAATAGGACGTCTGTTGATAAGCCCCAAAAGGTTCTAATTGCGAAATAGTTAAATTTTCAAAATTTTCTTGTTTTTTTGTGATGTGACAGGTCATGTGACTAAACATGTGATGACACGTGACTTGACAAAACACAAAAATCACGTCCAGCAATTGTAGTCTAGAACATTCTGTCTTGCAAAAAGGGTAGCATAGGGAAAAACTGTTTAAAAAAAGGTTTGCTATGACTTCATAAGCTCCACTTGACAGCATTAACGCTCCCATGACATCAGAATTAGTACATATTTAGGATAGTAAGAGAAAAGGTGAGCTTACCAATTTCTCTGCTCTAGTAGTATATAAGATGTACAAAAAGTAGAAAAAAACAACAATGTTCTATGTGGGGAATTCACCCTCACTATGGTTCTATGTCTTATGCTCTATGTTCTACATCGCCCTCACACAGTTGGTTGGCAGCTATTGTTAGCACCACCTCTGCCAAGTCTCTAACACTTTAAGTTTACATTGCCTCTTCCGAGGCAAATTACATGCTTGGTGACCGTTGCTAAGCAACTACATTGCCTTTGCAATAATTTTACATGCCTTTTGAGGCATAGTTTAAAGTCCAGCGCTAAGCGCCTGTACACAGAGCACCATGCCTTTTAAGGCATAGTTTAAGAGGGTACAGGGCAGCGCTACCAGTCTGCCACTCCCTCTTCTGCTACTGCCATTGCTGCCCCTGCAATTCCTTTGCAAAGGGTGTTTACCCACATACTACCAGCTGCCTGAAGCCGCTGCCTCTCCACCACCACCACTGCCTTATCCAGGATCCCCTCCCTCCTATTCAAGTCCACGACAATTGGCAAAATCAACAACAGTCGCCAAGCTTGTCGGCAGTAATAGTCACCAAGTCAGTCGCTAACAATTGTTAGCAATAACTGTCACCAAGTCTGTCACCAAGTCCATCACCAGTAACTGTTGGCAAGAAGCATTGCCAATAGCGGTTGGCAACATTGGTCGGCAAGACTGTTGCCAAAACTGATTTTGAAGAGGAAAAATTTAGCACCTTGAAGGTTTCCATTGGCACACCTACCACTTTCACCACTATTCTCCCTTATCTAGCAATCCTACTATAGTTTTGTTACAAGTCCCTTAGCTCACCAAGTCTATTAGCTTATTTAGCCAACAAAGCTATCTCTATGTCACCTGCAGATTGATTCTCTAGGACTCTGCCAGAGCCTGCCTTACTTACATTGTGCTTTGGATTTATTACCAATTCCTTATAAGTAGCCTACAATCTACCTACATTCTTTGGATAGATTGTTTGTGTCTTGGAACGAGAGCTCACATAGACCTCTCTTTCTAGCACGCATCTAGGTGACCGAGCACGCTATCACTGTACTATAGAAAAAAGAATTAGCTTCATGATATGGTAAGTGGTAGCCTGCATATCCTTGAGAGAAGTGAAGCAATGACTGTTTGATAATTTTTTGCCAGTCTGTTGATGATTTTGATTTTTGCACTAATTCTCTCAATCTGTGGAATGTGTAGAAACAACAAGATATCAAGGTAGTGAATAACAAATTGTCATAGTCACTTGATTGTCTTGCTGTCTTCACAAACTCTTCTAGATGACAAGTTGTAATGGTTTTTTTCTTATAGAATCCACTTGAATTTTTTTAAATCCTTGAATAGTAGCCTGTACTAAAGGGTGTGCTCTGTTCTTGTCAAAATCTGGATATATGTCTTGAACAAAGTGTCTAAGGCTAGTGAGGTATTTTGGGCCCAATGTGATGAACTTTGACATGAATGCAATATATTGAGTAAGAGTCTGTGGTGTCAGATTAATAGAAATGTTATGATTAATACAAAAATTAACATAGTCATATCTTTCCATTTCATAACCACTTGCTGTAGATTTCTTAATTGCTTTAACTTGGAGGTGGAGTGTGAGAGCATCAAGGTTCTTTAACCTTATAGAGGGGGCAAATCATCAATGACAATGATCTGCCCAATGTGCTCAAAAGCACTCCCTACATTGCACTGGCAAAAGTTCCCAAGGAGGCTCAAATATGTGGACATGGTCAGCTGGAAATTTTTGTCAATATTTGGTGAAGAGGAGACATGATAGTAGATTGGCCCAAATGTTATTCTTTACAGCAATATGACAGACTCTGAGATCAATCCCAGTTTAGATAATGATGCCAGCTATAGCATGAACAGCGAAGTTATGAAGAGACTCAGAGGTGGCTAATGAGTTGAAAACTGTGACTGAATCTAGACTGTCAGTAAAAATGAGAAGTCGACATGGAGGTTGAGAAAATGATGCAATATGGTGAACAGCAGAGATGGCGATAAGTTTAAAGAAAAAGATGTCAATCTTAGTGGATGTATCATGACATGTAATCTGGTATGTGAATTTATTGCCTGCATAGACAAATGCCATTCCTAATTTGAGATTAGCATCAGTCTAAAAAACCATGTTTGCTAATGCATTTTTTCAATGCATAGCATCTACAAAACATTTACCAATTGCTTTTAGAATGATTTTGAGGAGCCATTCTATATCAGAAACTACTTTTCTATTGAGATAGATGCTGGCATGCATTGTGTCTTTGCCTGCCATTTTTCAGTACATCTCTGTAAAGGCAGGCTGACCTAATGGAAGAACATTCAATATCCAGTTCAGGTGGCCAGCTAATCTTTGCCATGCACTGTAAGGGGATCAGCCATCCATGGAAACCATAGCCACCACCCACCACTCAGCCCCCTTTCCTAGGAGGTGGTGAGCAGCAGGTGAACTAGGCACCAGGGCACTGGTGAGCCTAAGGTGGGCAGCAAGTGAGAGGTGTAGAGGTGAGAGCGAGCAGGAGCTGAGGCTGTCACTGGAGGCACTCACAGTCATGTTGATGTTAGATCTAAAGATGCTGTTATTGACAGGACTGGGAATGTATCATGCCCCAGTCCATCCTATTATACTATGTTGGCTAGTACTGTGACTAATCTCTATATGCTAAGTAGGTGCTGACTATGAGCTATTGGCTAAGTGGGCTAGTATGTATTAGTAATGTGTAATTGTCAACTATCAGCTGATGTACTAGGCTTACTGAGCATGCCAATGCTGAGAGTGCTGACATGAGCCAGACTTACCAAGCAGGGCTTGGCAGAGGCTGTGCTAGTGACATAGGATGGCTGTGAGGCCAGCTGACCCAAGTGGTGGAGAAGATATTGATGGAAGGTGTCAGGATAGGGCTGGGCAGCCCAGAAGACAGCTAGAGTTGCCTGAGAAGGCAATGCTGAAGATCCAGGGCTAAGCTGAGCTAGAGATGGATGGTCTGGAGACCAGTCCTCTGACATGCATGAAGCAATGGACAACATGATGAAGTCTCAATGAATGCTTTAACTTTTGATGTAATGTTAGTGATGGAGTCATTAGTGAGGGAGATGGAACCCACATTAATATTGACCCATAATCCAATGATCTTCAATTTCTTGCTGAACTTCTGTTTTTTCTCTTTCTATGGACACCCAAGTTTGCTGCCTTGTCCCATGACAAAAAATCATCTATAAAAACATGTAGATCAGTTATCGTGAGCTTCTTGATCTCCAACCAACACATGAGGCCTGACACCATGCACCAGCAACATGGTAAAGCCCAATTGCTAAAGACCAGATAGTGAACTATACCAGATTCCTCCAACATCAACAGCTTGATGTAATTGCCATAGTGGGTGTGCTGGAAGATTTAAAAAGGCACTAGCTACATCCGACTGTCAAGATACTAAAATGTCATGCAGAAATTTTTGCTTAGTGTTGTAGAGAGTTTGTCCAAAGGTGCACATATCATTGTATTTAACTTTTGCTTCACTCTTCAGAATGTCATTGTTCAACCCCAATGCCAGATGGTCCATGACAATGCAAGCTTTATTCTTTTGCCATACCACAAACAACAGAGATGCTTTCATGCCTGGTAAAAGATCTTTCAAATCTAAGGCCTTAGACCAACGCTCTGCTCCAATCTCCTTATTCTTAAACACTCATATAGCATTGAGATCACAGTCAGATGTAGCATAATTATGAAGCCACTCTTTATTGTCAAGTGGCTAGTCACCTTTATCAAAAGGTCAGAATCCCTCATGAAGATCTCTCATAACTGATTTAATAAACAGCTGATTTGGGTAGTTCTACAGCATGCTCTCAAATCTATTGACATTGAATGGAGTTTCAACCTTAATATTCTTCTTCATTGTATTGAGATGGCTTGGAAAACTGGATTATTTATAAGGTGTTCCAGAGGCAAAGTTAGCAGATGAGCTGTCTCAGTCTTTAGAGCTGATGGCGATGCAGGTGACAAGTTTGAGTTGTTATGCCATACAAATCTCTGCTGATATCTAAGTTCAATATGATCATTCAGGTCTAATGGCCTTTTAGCACTCAATAATTTTAAAGATTGGGGTTCTTGTGATTGCTTTTCATTAAGCTTGTGAAATACCATTACTATTCCCTCTGTACTGCTGGTGTCTGAACTTGAGCTTGGCAAGACATTCTTTGCTGTCTTTAGCTTTCTGCTTCCCATGGCATTTGCTATTGATGTTGTGCCTGCAACTGTTTAGGCAAGGATTGACCAAACAGTAGCCCAGATTCCAGTTTGAACATATTATAGTTGTCCATTTCCAAGCACTGTCTTGAGAAAAAGAACCAGTCCTCTTAGTGCCAGATAAAACTGATGAGAAAAGCTGAGCAAGGAAAGGAATATGAAGCTTGTTATCTTCATCCATTCTAAATAGGTTCCTAGCATAATGATCTCTAGTGTCTGCATCAAAATGTATTGCAACTGCAGCACTATTTGGAATAGAGTAGCAAAGATCCACAATTTTGCTTCTATAGACTTGTAGCTTTTCATCTTGATGAAAGTAGAAAAGGAGAACAGCTGCTATCCATGCCTCAAAAGTACAAGTCCAATCTGATTTTGAACAGATGGTGCACTTAGCTATAGCATGATCCTTCTTAATCAATGAGAAACCTCCACCAAAATCTTTCAGCTCATCTTGATGATCATACTCTTTCTCCAATGTCACATAGAGCTTCTCAAAATTAATATAGTGATTGAGGATGACAAGCTTTCACATAGCTCTCGAGATCAGATCTTTAAGAGGCTGAGATTGCCCAAGACTGATAAGGAAATCAATGACTTTCTCATGCAAATATTCTTGACACAGTTTTCATGTCTTTGCAATATGAGGATCAATAGTAATCTTGGATCGCAAATTGGCAAGGTGAGGAGTGGCCTCAAGAACAGATCATGGTAAGGAAGAGAATTCAGCCATATCCCTGGTCTCACCAAAGAGTTTAGCAAATTGCTCAAAGGTAAGAGCATTCAAAGGTGCAACTGGTTTTTTGATTTGGTCCAGCTTTGCCTGCAATGCAGCCTAGGCCACAGTTTTCACAGCTTCTTGCTGCACCCTCTCTTGTTCAACAACTCTAGCCTCATGTTTTCTTCTGAAGGTGTCAGCTTGTCCATCAGTGGGATTGTCCAGAGTGTGCTCACATGATGAAGCATCAGGCTCAGAATCCTTTCCTTTTTGCAACTCAATTCGCTGTCAAACTTTGTCAAAATAATCTGTGTCCTCAGCTAAACTAAGACCAAGGTTTTGCAGCTTTTTTACAAAGTCATCAAACATATGTTTACCATCAACAGTATCATCAACAAGCTTCTGACATGCTTCAGCGCATGCATGAAGCTGTTCAACTTCAATATCATCCTCAGCATGCTGTGTTATATGAAAAGATATTTGATGACAAGTTACAGAGTAGATATTTCATGAAAGACAGTACACTAAGAAATGAATTGAGTCTAAAATAATGAGAGAACTTGTGAGCTAGCTGTTTGCAAAGCACAATGTGCACTTGGCTTATAAAGTGAGAGAACTTGCTCATATAAGAAATGATCCTAATGATGCAAGTTCAATGATGTCTGTGGTAAGAGATGAGTTGCCAGCTCATTGCAATGGTAGGATAATGAGAGTCCTACCTTGTAGAGCAGTGCTGTCTCAAGAAATATGAAAATAACAATATCGATGACACTACTCTGCAAGGGACAAATTTAATATCTTAACATAGTGAGAGAGCACCTGTACAGCGACAGTGGTAGTGAGAGTGCAAAATATGCACAATGAGTTGTGAGACATATTGGCCCTACTGTTCTCAGCCCAGCATCTGCCAATCACTGGCACTGGACCAAAAACAGCCATAAATCTGCATGAAGTTGGGATTGTATGAAGATGGATATGGTGTGCTTGTTGTGCAGAGGCCTCTGAAAATGCTCCTTACTTTTGAAACTCGCATTTACATTGATTATTGCTTGACATCTAATATCTACAAGATTACAGAATGTTAATAAAATTTTGCTATGATACTTAATACCAGTGCTAGCAGATCTTGCAATTGTTGTTCTTCTCTTGATGTTCCAACTTGCATCATAATGTTAACCTTGATTATAGCATGACCCTGCAATGTGACTTTACTATGCACCACTAGTGTCTATTAATCAACCAAACTGTTATCCAGATTAAGGTGTGACAATTTCAAACTCCGCTCAGTATTAAAGGACTGCTATCCAATATTTTCGGGGAGATAGTCTGGGTGATGAACAGGCAAAAAAAAAACTATCTGGTAAGACAAAAAAGGGCCCAACCGGGAATTGAACCCGGGGCCACCTCCAATGCGCTTGCAGACGCAAGTGGGATGAGATCCCGAAGGAGGTATCATACTACTAGACCATTGGGCCGATGGGAAGGAACACGTAATCTGGTCAGACATGATGGCGGCTGGGAATTTGCGAGCCTTAAGGGTCACAAAGTGGGAGTGAGCAAGAAGCGTTCGAATGAGGTTCAGCTTTTTCGCCTCAAAACACCCTACTCCGACGTCCTTCCTCAGGCCTCAGGAATCTCCCCTTTCGATTCGATTCCCAAACTCCTCCCCAATTATCTTCCCTCTTACAAATCCCTGAAAAGTGGGGCAAAAATTCTAACAATGATTCCGTTATCACGCTCATCGAATCGGCCTCCCATGCCGCCCATTCGCCCGAAGTCATCAATTGGATTTTGTTCTATGTCAAATCATCAGTCCCACTTTTCATCTGTTGATAGGGCTCGTGGTAAGATGCAGACGCAGCGTCGTATTTGTAGATAATATATAATACAGGTGGTTAGCACAACCTCAAAGCACAAAAAGAAATTGAACGATAACACAAACTCAACCAATCGCCATGTCCGTTACATCAGAAAGTTCTGAAACACCAGACGGTTGAGTACCTTTGAGGCGCATTGAGAATATAACATCCTTGATGACCTGTGAAATAAGTCCATGCTGCGCCTCAACGGCAATCTTTGTACTGCAATGCGGTTGTCAAGTCAAGGTCAATTCAATGGAAGAGAATAGTAATAAGTACCTATCCTTTACGCTTTTCGCGAGCTGGTTCTCCTCCTTTTTCTTCTCCTCCTTTTCCTTTCCCTACGCGTCAAGTTCGTGTCAGAGGAATACGTGACGAATCGAAGTGAGTGTGCCCAACCTTAACATTGCCGTCTTTATCTTTCATAGATGGAACGGGAGCTCGCGTCGAGCCGACAGCTGACTGCGCCTTTGAGAGCTTTTGGTGTAGATCAGAAAGCTGAGAGACAGAGTATGCTTTATTCTACACCCAAAATCAACTCAGTGTCTTGTTGAGGAGGAAGGGAGCAGACCATACCGAAATCAGGGGGCTTGAACTAAGGGTGTTCACCCAGTACTTGTTCCAAAGCATCGCAAGTAGCTCATTATCAAGACTCGACTTGAATATCTCCACGTCCACCTGGTAGTACTGGTTGGCGTGGACACCAAAATCTTCGATCTTATTCAAAGGAATGGATTGATATTGAGACGCAGCGACGTTCAGGGGAGTGTAGCCTTCTGGATATGTTCGGAACGCGCCAATGTCGACTTTGCCGGCAGAGATAGTGCGATTTGGGTCGATCTAAGGAATGTTGGACAATGGTGCAGAACTGAGAATCCAGGGAACTCACGACGACTGCAACGAACGGATCTTGAAATTTCTGGTTGATGATTTGTGTATTGACATCGATGCCCGATAACCAGCAGCCGTATCCGGGGTGAGAGTGATACCACCCAATTGCGTTTTCAAGCCGACCAGCCTAAGGCAGCAACAGCTCATGTAGCGAGAAAGGAAAGCTTCTTTAGGAAAACAGACTCACCTTCTCACTGTTCTGGATATATTCCACCATGTACTCGTTGGCCTCATTCGCTGCGCTTACACGCGTCTCGGTTCCCTGTACCGGGAGAGCGAAGGAATCCATGACCACAATAGTATTTCCAACCACCTTGCCCTGCATTAGGCCCATGATCTCATGCGGTACTCCCGAGCGCGCATGGATAACCTGTGGCAATCGTTCATCTTATACACAGTGGCGCGATCAGAACTTTGGACAACATACCATCTTGATTAGCGCGACAGCAGAGATCTTGCATGCTTTGAAGTAGTGTGGGCTTTAGAACACGTGGTGAGTCTCGCGAAAATGGGATGATAAGACTACAGGTGACGCACTCCTTTGTCCAGGGGGCCTCTTGATTGAGTTTTTTATTCGCCTGCGGATCGAAACGATAGATCTCATCTTGAGGTGATAATTCTATAATGTTGTTCGCGAGATTGAAATTTTTCTGCGCCGTGCTACTGGACGACGCCATGGAACGATTGAAGAGGAGAGTAAAGTTTGTGGGTGTTGTGCTGGTACGCGCGCTTAGCGCTTCGACTCGGCCCGCGTTCAGACTTTTCTCCAATTGCAACGAGCTCATTCACAACTTTCACAAGATATGATGGATACGTTATAATTTCTACAAGGGCTTGCGAACCCAAAATATGTAATTACAATCTGTAGCTACCCACGCATCCCGCGAGGCAAGCAACCACTTCGCCCGCAATGGATGATATATAAGACCTCGTACCTCCGCTTCCTCATGAGGCGGAGACTCAGGCGAAAATCGAGGTGAAATCCACGCTTTTGGTAATGTTGCGTGCTCAAGATATTGGGTATCCACGGAAGACGACCGGTATTTCTGGAAGAACGAAACGAGCTCGGTAGGTTTGACGTACTTGCTATACGTATGTGTTCCCCTAGAGACCTTGCGGAAGACGTTCTCGGCAAGGAAGATAGTGAGGAAGTAAGCGAGTGGTGTTCGTGATATGGTGGAAAGGAACAGATGGCCACCGGGCTAATCGAGTGCATTGTCTAGTCTTGGGTTAAGAAAGACACACGTTAAACTCACTTTGACCAGCTCAGCACATGTAGAAAGAAAAGTTGCAGGATGGTCGACGTGTTCAAGAACTTCCATGGAGCAGACAACGTCGTACCGTTTTGAGGACTTCAAGAGCGACTCTGCCGACGAGTGGAGGTAGGAAAGACGCTCGAGCTTCGGATCCGCCGATGCGTGTACTTGGGCAATCTTTATGTTCGACTCGGATGCGTCTATTCCTAGTGTGTTGGCCCCAAGACGTACGAGACTCTGGAGCAACGATAAGGACTCTCAAGGTTGGAAATTGATAAACATACTCACCTCGGACAAGAGACCACCACCACATCCGACGTCCAGTACATCCAAGCCGCGCAGACCTTTTGGTAGAGGGGCTTCTTCCCCCTCGTGTTCGCGCAATGACACCTCCGCCAACTTTTCCTGGATAAACTGGACGCGCGCAGGGTTCATTTTATGTAGGAACCCAAACTCTCCTTGCTCGTCCCACCACTGTGAAGAAAGACGCGAGAAATGAGCAATTTCTGAAGCATTTATTGTGCCATGGCTGGTTGAGGAGTGTGCATGTCGGTGGAGAGTGCGAATGACGTTGGAGAAACGCATGGTCACTCAGGGTGACACATCTGAATTTGTGACAAGTTATATACTATTGTAGCTATATAATAGGGATGTGTAAGAAATTGAAGCGAAGGCTACAGTTCAACATGAGTTTGTAGGTAAAAGGAGAATTAATGATAGTCAGCTCGGTCGAGAAATGTATTAGAATGTAGGAAGTTCGAAAAAAAGCTTGAAGACTGTCATACTGTCTCATACAATTGATTCTCGAGCGATTCCCGAACTAGTACTAGTCTCGGAATAGCTTCACCTTTTCTTCAATTATGTAGCACGTTTCATCAAACAGAAAGCGCGAATCAGGAAGCGCCGGAAGTATTCAAACAGCATGCGATGTCCCATGCGACTCAGTATCAGCTATCGAGAAGGACGCAGGGATAGTCGACAGGATATCCGTGTGATTTTCCGTTCGTGGAAGGGTGCTGTCATACTTTTTCCAAAAGACCCCAACTCGAAGCAGATCCTGTGCCAACAAGGACTTATGGATTGAAGCAGACCATGGGAGAAGTACGGACCTTTTCAGTACCGAAGATGACCGCGACGCTAGGTGGGACTACCATTGCGATTGGGATCATAAACATGTTAATCAGAGCTTCGAAATTAGATGTACTTACATACACCAAGCACGAGGTCGAACTCGATTCCGCGCGGGCGCTTGCATGTCACAGTGTAGGCAAGGGCAACGCTAGCATTGAAATGAAAAAACGCCTGAGTTATTAGAACCATAGCACGTACGCGACACTGCCCATGCAGAGGATAGCGATAACAACTACCCGTATTGCTCTGGTGACCGATTGACTGAACCCACTGCGCAACCCCTCCCTGTTTCGGTAAAGCAAAACACCAATGACAACTGCAAAAAACATACAGGACGTTGAGTAGACAATGATGCGCTACTCACCCGCTTCGACAACCAGGATAAAAGTAGTCAAGGTTGCCCAGATAGGAGTCAATCGAGGCCTTACAGGTGCATTAGCGTTAGACACTCAGTCACTAATGGCAGGGGACTGACAATGATGTCCCAGTCAAGGTGCAGTAGGTTTGATTTGAGGAGAGTACTACGAGTCGAGGAGGTTGGCGAAATCCAAACTATAATCTGTGATTGGATTGTGGAGGTGCGGTGGACAATCTGAAGACTCACGACCAAAAGCCCGATGAAAATGGCGATCCAAATGATCCAGGGTGTGATTACGAGCTACAGTAAAGCGTTCTTGAGGTCGGCGATACTTGTTTTATGTTGAATGAACTGACCGCTATCGAGCCAGAAAGCAGCCTCCTTTTCTCTGTAGTTCTAGGACTTGAAAGGGCCAGCTGGACGTTGCGCAATAACTGAAAGCAGGAGTCAGGAATATGTAGGGTGGTGATATGGCTCGTTCTTCTCACATGAGTGGCGAGGCAGACAGTAGCGGAGGTTGCCCTGGTTGCTCTTCGTCAGCAAGAGGACATGCTAGTAAATGATGTGACGTACAGAGGTGGGGCAGCATATACAAGGGCAGATTGTACGATGCACAGATTGTGACCTGGTGCGCCCTGCTGACCAACGAAGGTTAACAATGCGTACGAGACGCAGAACACAATCCAGGAAAAACAGAAACTAAAGAAGGCCGAGTGGCGACTCCCACCACGGCGTTGCGCCACAAACGCTGCGATTGTTATGAGGACAAATAGGACAGCGCCAAGAATTTGTAGCGTAATGAAGGCCTCAACGCCGCGGTTATCTCGGCCAGTATTAGATTCTACGATGAAAAACAGAGACAGCAAGTGGCGGAATCAACGACAGATCAACGCGCTTACTGTCAAAATGGAGCGAATGTACTTACGCCTGTCCATTGATAGCACCAATTATGGGTTATGAAAAGTGCACTGTGATTATGTCACCAACAGCTGCCAGAGTGTACAAGTTGCTTTCAAAGTAATTAGATCTGTTTTGAATTTGAAGTCGACTTCCTCGAAGCCTCGAGGCAAAGACGAGGCGAAAAAGAAGGTCCAAAAGTTACTGAGAGGAAAGGAAGCAAGTGTTAGAGAGTGCTCTTGACTAGTAGTTGTCAAGTCAGATATCTTACCTGGGCTATGTACAGGTTCTCATCACTGATAGATGTTTACAATTTTCGTCCTACAGGCTGAAACAACGGATCTGTCTCGACCAGTCACCATTGATAAGAACATGTTAATTGTCACGGTTTTCAGTGATCGACATCGAAACGCAAAGGTTCAAGTTTGATGGGATGATTGAACCTAGACGACGAGTTGACAGTCCATAGTAGTGCCTGTTGCAGAACAAAGATATGTAGAACTGGGAGGTGACAAAGTCTGAGGACAATAAGATTTGTCCACTTGTATTTGGACCAGGTATGCGCATAATCAGACTTGAAAATTCGGTGTCATGATTTACAAGGATGTACACCGTTCATGAGATCCAGTTTAAAGCTGGTTCGGCTATTATCTAGTTACTGTGCTTGCCGTTTATGTCGGAGAAGACCGGATTTCACAGGGTATCAGGTATCGAAAAGGATGAAGGCGTAGTTGACAGGATATTCGTGTGATTTGTCGTCCTTCGTGGAGGGGCATCTTCATACTTTTTCCAAAAGACTCAAACTTGAAGGAGATCCTGTACCAACGGGAATTTATAAGATATCGAAGTGAATTGTAGAAGAGAAGAACGGACCTTTTGGGTACCGAAGATGACAGCGGCGGCGAGCGGCACTGGTATCAAAATGGAATATAAAGAGATTGGTCAGGTCTGAGAAACTGGCTTTACTCACTTGCACCGATCAGGAAATCAAACTGAATCCCAAGTTTCTGTGTCACTGTATAAACAAAGGCAACGCTATCATTCAAGTTAGAAATACCTTCATTATCAAGAGGTAAATATAGCACGTACACGACGCCACCCATAGCGAAAACACTGAACAGTACCACTCGTATAGCCATGGTGGTCGATTGGCCGAACCCACGCAACAAGTCCCTGTTTCGGTAAAGCAAAATACCAATGATAACTGAGAACACATGAGTCTCATTCAATGAACAGACAATGATATCTTGCTCACGTTCTTCGGCAATCAGGATGGCGGAGACTAAAGTTGCCCAGATTGATGTCAAATCGGGCCTTACAGGGGGATCAGCGTTGTCTACTCAGTCTTGACTGGGAGGAGACTGGCAATAATGTCTTGATTCAAATACAGTAGGTTCCGTTTAGCGAGAGTTGTACGAGCTCAGGATGGTAAAATCCAAACTTAATTTATGATTAAATTGTGCGGGTACAACGAAGAACTTGTACTCACCAACAAAACCCCGATGAAAATGGCTATCCAGATAATCCAGGGTGTGATTACGAGCTATATCAAAGTGTGCGTATGAACGGCAATATTCACCCAAGGCTGAATAAACTGACCGCTATTGAGACAAAAAGCGACCTTCTTTTTTCTGCAATTCTAGAAAGGGCCAGCTGAATATTGAGCAGCAACTGAAAACGGGAGTCAGGAATATGTAGGGTGATAAGAAGACTCCTAACTCTCACGTGAGTGACGAGGGAGACAGTAGCAGAGCTTGCTCTGGTTGACGTCGTTCATCAACAAGAGCAAGAGCTGGGAAATAACACAACGTACAGAGGCGGAGCAGCATATACAAGGGCAGAATTTATGGTACACAGATTGTGATCTGGTGAGCTTTGCTGACCAGCAAATGTCAAGAATGTGTAGGAGACGCAGAACACAACCCAGGAAAAACAGAAACTAAAGAAAGTTGGATGGCGACTCCCACCACGGCGCTGGGCCACGAAAGCTGCGATTATTATGACAAACAGGAGAGCGCCAAAGATTTGTAGCGCAATAAAGGCCTTCACACCGCGACTATCTGGTCCAGTGCCGGATCCTACGAATGAAAAACAGACAGACAGCAAGTGGCAGGATCGACAACAGGTTAACGTGGTTGCCGTCAAGATGAGCAAACGTGCTTACGCCTGTCCATTAATATTACTCGGTATGGTACAATGTTGTGCGAGAGACTACAGTGCGATTGTGTCGCCGGCGGCCGGTGCACCAGTCACCTTGAACGTGATGATACTTGTCTTCGGAGTCGACTTTCCGGAAGCCTCGAGGCAAAGAGAGCAAGAAGAAGATAAAAGAGGTACCGGGAAAAAGAAGACAATTGCCACAAAATGCAATTTGGCTGGTGATATGTAGACATGCTAGTGTTAAGTCTGATATATTACCTGGGCTATGCATAAGGATCCCACCAATGATTGATTTTCGCAAGATATTCAGGTTACAGCAAGATACTTTCACTATCAAACGGTCTCAGCGACATCGATGGTTGCACATTGGCAATGGCAAAGATCAAGCAAAGATTCAAGCTTCAAGTTTGATAGGACGAAGCCTTGGCGACGAGTTGACACTGAATAGTGCCTGTTGCTGAGAAAAAAGGTATGTAGTACTGAGAAGTGACGAAGCTGAAGACGATAATAAGGGTTGCCCAGTCGAGCTGGCTCAGGCATGGGTATAATCTGAAGGCGTGGCAGCACTTACTGGCTCCTCTTTAACAGGGTTTGCCGTCATGCCGAGCCAGTGTGATTGCAACACGAGCAAATAGATCGAATTTTGCGTCGAACAGACACCAACGTACCGACAGCCTCAAGACAACGCCAATTGACTACGTGAGTACCTCTATGCTGCTGTTCTGGCCTTCCGCAATGCACTAGACATCATTCTAAATGACTTTGGATCGAAATATTGCTGGATGGAGGGTGGATGGTACAGTGGACTTGTGGATGGGCCAGATTCAAGTTGGACAGTATCTCATCTCTGCTTTAGAATGGGCCTTCAAGAATATCAAGTCGTCGGACGCCATCTCCCTACGGAGTCTGAGCCAACTCCCAAAATCTACCGTATGCGCATTTTCGCGCCCAACGAGGTCGTCGCTAAGTCCCGCTTCTGGTATTTCCTGAGGTGCGCGGCTACAATCCATATCCCCTTAACTCTGACCTTATAACCCTTCAGGCAGCTCAAAAAAGTCAAGAAAGCCAGTGGTGAAATCATTGGTGTCAACGTTGTGTGTATCATATGTCCCTTGCAGCCCTCAAGAGGCAGGCGGAGCGGGATTACTGACCGTTTCTAGATCCACGAAAAGAAGCCTTTGAAGGTGAAGAACTTCGGCATCTGGCTTCGTTACGACTCTCGCTCCGGAACCCACAACATGTACAAGGAGTTCCGTGAGCTTTCCCGGGCTGACGCTGTCAAGAGCCTCTACCAGGACATGGCTGCCCGTCACCGTGCCCGTTTCCGGTCAATCCACGTGCGTTTTGCTATTTTGCTGGATGTATACGGTATGCTGATCGGCAGACAGATCCTCCGCGTCGTAGAGATCGAGAAAACCGAAGATGTTCGCCGTCCTTATATCAGGCAGCTCCTGGTCCCCAAGCTCAGGTTCCCCCTCCCTCACCGTGTTACCAAGGCCCGATCAACCTTCGTTGCTCACCGCCCGTCCACCTTCTAAAGTCGTATATCGTTGTGTTGTTGAACTTGAGGTTGGTCTATGTAGAATATGTAGTACTATATGCTCATGTGATATGGCCAATGATGACGTTATCGTCGATGCGACAGATTACCTTACAATCTTTTTGGGAACGAACTACCGTTTCTCGGTGATTTCCAATAATATCCTGTGATTGCATGAATTCTTTTCATTTCGGCGATGATCCAGGATGCTTTGTCTTGCTCTTCCCATCCATGTTCGTTAATCTTCCCTTCGAGATATGGGCTCGGATAGCCAGCTTTCTACCTGTTCAAGTGGTTAAGAAACTGTACTCCCTCAACCACGCAATGTTTGAAATTGCTATGAAGGAGAAGTATCGTGCTCTCCTTCTTGAAAGCCCTGGCGATATTCTCAAAGCCCTTGTCATTCTGGCGTAGGTTCTTAAAGTCAAAACGGTTTCTGGAGGCATGCGACTCAAATCTTGTTAGGTCCCCCATTGCATCACAACATGTCCGTTCTCTAGAGCTTTCGCCACACCTCTTATCTCGGGCCATATTTCGGCTCCAAAGCCAAAAGATCACAGGCAAGAACACCTTACTCATTCAGGCTTTCCGAAATCGAAAGAGGAGACTTTACGAAATCATGGCACAGAATCAGATATTACATATTTTTAGCGGCTTTTCGAAACTGGACTCCTTGAAACTTTACTCCCGAGGAAGTAGTAATTGCCAGGAACTAAGGCTCTCTATGCCTTTCATTCCATCTATGTTCGCCTCGTTTAGGGAATTGCGAAGTTTGACTCTAGACATCATGATGGAGGGCTACCAGTCTCTGTCGCCTACAATTGTTTTCCCCTTGCTCGAAAGGCTAAGCATCGTCCTTTCGCATGCATATTGCTCCACTGACCATAAATCCCTTATTCATAACGTTCTCGCTCCCTTCGTCAACAACCATCATTCCACCTTGCGTATTTTCCATCTCTCGACCCTGGGTAGCCTCTACATATTCGACATTCCGTCCTTTTTATCACAGCTGCAGCATTTTCCTCATCTCGAGACATTCCGTCTTTGGCACCCATTTGTGAGCATTCAGCAATCGGACAGCACGGGCGTGAGCCATGTCTTGCGTTTGCACTCAGAACACCTTCTGGAGCTTTCTCTACACGCCAAGGGACCAATTCAGTACTCGATGTATCCCACGGCCGAGCAGTGGTATGCTCAGGAGTTCCTGAAGGTCAAACTCCCGAAATTACAAGTTCTAGATTTGGACATAGAACTCTATCCTGACATAATCCAAACTTCCTCATACTTGGGTCAATTTCGGCACTCCCTGAAATCACTCAAACTCTCAGTTAATATGTTGTCTTACGAGGATGTCAGAGAAATCGTGCACACGTTCTCTGAGCAGGATCGCCTCTCGGAACTGCAAATGGCGATTGGTGTCCTCAGTCCACAACTCCTGTCACTCCTGGCATCGGAGCTACCTTCCCTGGACATTCTATTTCTCGAGTTCGATAAACTCAGTTCAAGCGCCTCCAATGGAGGAGTATGGTCTGACCTGTTGGTCAGTCAACAATGACTTTTTGACATTTATGTAGGCTCATTCGTTACAGGTGTATCCTCAGATCCATAGTTGGAAATTGCGTTATTTGACCGCCGAACCTTCCAATGATGCTTTTGAAGACCTTCGAGAGTACGAACAGCAGATACGGGCAGCATTCCCTCGTTTAAAGAAACTCAAGATGGGTGGGAATCAGTCTAATTCCGGCTGTTAGGGGCTCGTTGATCAGCATTGACTAGGAGGATCCTAGATCACTACAATCAGACGGCGACCGAACCTTGGGTATGCACTGTACACGCAAGAATGGCACGAAAGAGTACATACATACTTTATAAATCCGACCAGCTTTTCGGGCAAAAAGGACCTCGCTTGTAGACTTGAGCCAACTTGAAGCCAACTTGAAGCCAATTCACACGCATTGGGATGTCAGATCTCCGGATTCCTGTCATTTCCCTCGCCATCCTACTTTAGCACCTTGTTGCTTGTATTATAATACTGTAAATTGTGTGGGTTCACAGGAAGGACATAACTAAGACTATTCATGGAAGGATGCATCTAGGATCGCTCACGTATTTATTTCGCTTTAAAGTTTCGTTTAACAAGTGAAAGGGTAGCTCACACGTGGAATAACGCTTTCTGGATTTACGTGAATTAAAGATTCGCATGCCCTCTCTCATGGATATTGGTATGATTGCAGTCTCAACGACACACCTAATCATCTTAACGGTGGTTAAATAGAATCCATTGAAGACCCTCATACAAGTTCGTAACAGCCTTGAGCAAACTGGTTCGGCGAGCTCGACGGCGGGCCACATTCTCCTGTTCCAGGGCTTTACGAGAGGGCTCTATATGCCACGTAGAGTCGTTAGACGCCTCCAAAACGATATTGTTTACACGGCTAATGACCTGCAGAAGTTGTCTCCGCTGGCTGATGCTTTTTTGCCAACGCCCGCTCCAGTTCTTCAAATGCACTTAGCACCGCTTCCTTCCTATCCCCAGGCGTAGTCATAGTTGTTGCTGAGCGCACGTTTTGAGGCCATTCCTCTTCGGGTATATTACGAGCGGAGAGCGCAATGCGTAAGTCTGCAATAGACTTGCGGTAGTCGACCACAGATTCTTCATATAGGTCGTAGACACAAACGGCACAATTCGACATGCAGCACTCTGAATACATGACCAGGAGATCTCACTAAAGGGGAGTATATTACATACCATCATCCTGCGGTGGCCTAGGCTCCTTGGGTATTTCGAAACCATGGAATGTCCCTATGCGTTTCTGAGGGATATTGATATCTGCTGCGCCAGTATCTGGGTATTTTGCTAAGTGTTCCATCTCCGTTGGTAGTCCTTCCTTTTCACGAAGCGATTTTTCTAATCTTTGGTAGCGGGTGGAAAGGTTCTGGCCGCGTGCGTGGGCCCTTTGTGACGAAGAAGCATGTCTAATGTAGCGGGTTGAACGGGTTGAACGGGATGAAAACAAGAAGACTCGTTGTGCCCGACACAACATTGAACATGACCCCGCCCTGCAGTGGTCGTGGTGGTGGCCTGAAAAAGATTTCGTCGTCTTTGTAAGCTAACCATTACATTGATCTTGCATTGATCGTCGTCTTGACAGTCCGGAGTCATGCATGCGAATGTCTCTATTCTGGACCATCAACCACTGCGCCCACACCCTCCGAGGCTGTTCCAGGCTGCCCGAGTATCACAACCTTACATAGCGCGCCGAACTAGGTCATAACAGATGACTTAGGACCTTGTGACCAGCCGAAGCACTGCGCTTTCGCTATATCAAGCTGGCTAAGCTCAGGTAGGGTCCCCACAGTGACCTATATCGCCCCAACTTCATTCGATTAGATGAGAACAGTCGGCATGATCATTGTGCCCTCAGACGAAGATGACAAACGCAAAAGACCTACTCCAGTTGTCGCCCCATCTGTGAGTCTTCGATCAAGAATTCTTGATCATTTTCTCATCGTCTTCAAGGAAGCACACGACGACCCGCCTCCCACATACACGGCGCTGGTTCCTCATGCACCACTTCTAAGTGGAACATCGCCGGACTCCCAGGTGCTTGCGAGGCAAAATACTATGAAACCAACCAACTACATATCCATTTCTCGTAGCAATGGCTCCGTGAAGGGCACTTGGCTATTAGACTCATCCTTGCCGATACCAAGCATGTTTCTTCCGCCTCTGTTGCCCGATGAGACGGAAGAGACACGGAGGAACCTATACCTCAAGTCCAGCAATGGATCGATCGACGCTGAGATCACTCTTGCCCCACATACTATTGGAGATGATCCAGTAATGTTCAAGAAACGGTCGACAATGTATACCAGAGCAACGAATGGTCCTATCAGGGTGACGCTGGTATATTCTGTGTTTTCGCTAGTGCCGACCCATACCCTAACATTCAATACAACCAGCACGCGCCTTACACACCGCGGCTGCCGTTCTACCTAAATATAGACGCTTCTAACGGACCTGTCGCCATTTACCTTCCTCGATCTTTCAATGGCCTTCTTACAATAAGACAAGCGCATGGGGGCACCAAATTTTCATATGAAGTGTTGACGCATCTAACAACATTCAGTGATGTCGATAGGATGTATCGATGCTTCATTGGCGATTACTCTGCGATCGTGGAAGGACAAGAATGGCAAGGTGATGAAATCGAGATCGATGCACGGAATGGGGGTGTCAAAGTGCATTATGACGATGAGGTTCTAGACAGGATGGAAAGACAACCAGGATTCTTTGGGAAACTTTTTAGGTTCTAGGGTCGATTGGTTTCTTGAAGTCTGCTTCGGTAGCATATCTGACTAGCCCTTGTATCGGTGTTGTCGAGCAGTAGTGTGACAGTTTGCTCTATTCCTAAAATTACTCTGGTCGATTCCCAGCCCATGCATTCCTCAAAAGCTTCAAAAGCTTTTCTTTCTCTAATGGCGCGGGATTAGGGTATGGGCTCTTGACTGCGATTTCAGCTGCCCTCTCCACGTCTTCTTCCTTCATACCGAGCTCTCTGAGGGAGTAGGGAGCCCCTTGCCCCTTCGCAAGGTCGAATATTCCCTGAGCCGCATTTGTGACGCCGAGACTAGAAGCAACCTTTGCCATTGCGTCAACTGCGAATGGGGCGTTGTAGGCGATGGCATGGGGAAGTATGACGGTGTGGGTCTCAGCGTGAGGGAGATTGAAACTCCCGCCTTGCAATTCGCTCATCAATCCCCCGAGCTCAAAGACAGGGATAAGCAAACGTGGTACATACCAAGTGTATGACAAAGCTTATGATGCAGCGACATCCCAACAGCACCTAAACAAGCCCCACAGGCCCAAGCGCCGTACAGAATAATGTTCCTCGCTTGTAACACCATTTCTGAATCCTTCCCATGTATGATTGTAGGCAGTGCGCTGGCGATACTCTTGATCCCATCTTGCGCGAGTAGATCCATGATCGGATTAGCTTCTTTCGAGTACATAGCCTCAACAGCGTGTGCAATCGCGTTGATCCCTGATGTCACAGTCATCTTCAGAGGAAGGCTTAAAGTGAGGTTGACATCGTAAATGATGACTTCTGGGAGGACTTTGAGAGTCTTTTGTGTTGTCTTGATGCCGTTCTCCGTTTGACCAATGATTGGTGTTGCCTATGCATATGTACGTTAGTGCAGAAAGATTTGAGAAAAGATATACATACCTCAGAACCGGCATATGTTGTAGGTATCACAATTTGCGGGAGGTCAGTCCGCAGAGCAATCGCTTTCCCTAAGCCAATCGTGGAACCACCACCCACAGCAACAACACAGTCTGCTCGGAGTTCCTCGGTAGTACGCATAGCATCATCGGTGATATCTATAGGCGTATGCATCGTCGCATTCGTGTAGAGACCCACACAAAGATCGCCGAGGAACTCTTTCACGACTTGTCCTTGATCCACTTGCTGAGGGGTGGTAAGGACGAGAGCTCTGCTGCACTGTAAGCTCGCAACTTCGCGTGCGACTTGGACTATGGTTCCCGTCCCAAAGATGACGCGTGAGGGAAGGGCATTGTAGACAAAGGGCTGAGGCATCGGGAGGTCAGGAATTCAAGGCTGGGAAACCCTTAATCAGCGACGTTATTCTTAAGAGAGGTGGTTCACAGGAGTTCTCAGGAGCTCCGAGATGATTGAAATTGTCATCTAGGTCATGGTACTCGCAGAGACGAGAATCGTGCGAGAGCAAACGCTTGAAGCGGGAATACCGACTAATTTATCTTATGGGTCTTGCGGACTCAAGGATTCCCGTCATGATGAAAATGCCAAAGCACTGGCGCGATCAAGCAATTTCTGGAGGCTGAACGCTGGACGTCGACTTGTGCTGAAGACGGAGCGGTGGCGATGTATCAAGAAAGGAGGAATTTTATTTACCGTTGTATCATGATCATGATGGTCCGCGACGACTTCGAATTCCCCCATGGCTTCCCACATTGTTGCCTCGATTGCGCTTGCTTCTTCCTCAAACATACCACTTCTTTATTTTGCACTGGTCAGAAGGTGGTTGGATGACCAACCCATCCGTTCCTAATATGCATCTCGATTTCTCCGTTACTCCAATGTTACTCACGATCCTCCGGATCCACGGATCCAATATAAATACCATCCCAGTCAAGTCCCACTAGCGAAATCCGTAGTACTTCTTACTTCTCGCCACTACCTAACTATGTCGACCGCCTCCGCTATTGAACCGGCTCTCAAAGCTAACCAACTCGCTGCTCAACATGGAGTCGATCTCTCCAAGTTGCCCAATATAATGAACATGTCTGCGGACTCGATCACAAGCAACGTTCATGCTATAAACTCGAATTGTTGGTGGACCCTACCTCCCGTCTATGCATATCCGGTTGACTGACCCACAGGTACTGATGAAAGGACGAAATTTATCTTCAAAAGCCTCGTATGTAGTACCAGTGATTGAAACTCGAGACACGCACTTATGAAACCACAGATCAGCCATCTACATGCGTTTATTCGTGAGACATCCATCACAAACGATGAGTGGATGTACGTCGAGCTGTTCAATCCGTTATTGAATCGTCTGAGCGACATCAAGGTCCGCAATACAATTTTTGACCCAGACTGGGCAGATGTGCAGCGATGTCCGGCAAGGTAATATTGTTATAATCGATGCGATTTAGTACTGAGAGATCCTGCACCATAGAATTCATACTTCTGTCCGATGTGCTGGGAGTATCGACACTAGTCGACACAATCAACAATGCCAAGCCGCCGACAGCTACGGAAGCTACTGTACTTGGCCCATTCTTCACAGAGGACGCAGAGCATCGTATGCTACTCTACCGTCATGGATCCCTTGTATCGCGCTGACTTTTCTTAGTCGCCAACGGTGAAACTATAGCGTCAGAAGGAAAGGGCGATTACATGTTCGTCGAGGGACGGGTATTAGACACGAAGGGAAATCCCATCCCAGGTGCCATAATCGATACATGGGAATCAGATCACGATGGACTCTATGATGTTCAGGTATGTCGTGTGTTTTCATCTGTATTGCAGCTTGTCGAGATTGGTACAGTATTCCGATCGCGACAAACCTGATTGTCGTGGGCGTTTCACGTCTGCTGAAGATGGTTCTTATTCCTTCCGAGCTGTTGTGTACGTTCAAGGTGTATATCCCTTCTCGTGACTATCTCAATCTCTCCTAGGCCGATGCCATATCCTATTCCTAGTGATGGTCCCATTGGAGGTTTGCTGAGGCGACTAGGGCGTCACGTATACAGGCCTGCTCATCTGCATATGATGATCGAAGTTTGTCCCTGCTTGTTCGTACTGGTCTTTACACTAGCTGATGATGCATATAGGCCCCTGGATTTGAGAAGCTTATCACAGCTCTGTATTTTGAAGGAGATCCTTACTTGAGCAGCGATGCTGTTTTTGGCGTCCGGACATCGTTGATCATGGTAGGTTATCAGCGATCACACCCTATTTTACACTGGTTCCTCACGTGCGGTTAGAAACTTGAGACCGTCACCGACGAGGATAAGACGATAGCTCGTGGATTTAAGCAAAAGAAGCCGCATGCTTACTTGAAGAAGGACTTTGTCCTTGCAACACCGGAAGAAGGGGCTCAGGCAAGGAAGGGGGTCTCAAAACACGTACAATAGAAAATAACAAGGCAACTCGTCCGCTTGTCCCTATTCTATCCTGGTCTGCGTATATAACTTTCTCTTTTTCAGTTGGTCAAGCCGACTTTTCGCACCATGGAACACATCTCACTCTGCAGATTTTCAAATTTTAATCGGACACACAAAGGCGTTACCATTTTTTAAGGAGAAATCTCATATATTCAATTTTATTGAATGTGACGATGACATGGCTAGACGATAGCGATCTTCAACACAATGTACGAGTTAACATTTGAGTAGTCATGAACCTGCGTGGTAACAACACGTGGCGACAGCATGAAACAAACGAAATCAAAGGAAAGCAATTATCTAAGAAAGCAGGAGGACATTTAAACGGTGGATGGCTCTAAGTAATCGTAGAACGTATTCTTATCGACGCGGCCACCGTAGAGTAAGGTATAGATACCTCTGCGATACGACTTCCCTTGTTGATGCTGTTGAGATCGATATATCAGATGCAGCTCATATTAGTTAGGGGTAGCCAAGAGGCACCTCTGGACTTTTAGGCTTAGATATTGAAATTCGAATCTTCTTTAAGCCTTCAACGACCTTTTCGAGGCACTTGTTGAAGGCTGATAAGATACGACGAGTGCTGAAGGGAGTAAGATTTAATTAGTTCAAGTACCAAGGGATGATATGCATACGGTATGGTTCGCAAAGCGCCTGGCTCAGTATACTCCTCGTTCCTGTCATCCATACTCATTTCCAGAATGAGCGGTGCTGTGGCTAGAATAATGTTGTATTGTTAAGTAACACATATTCGAGAACTTGTTAAATCGACTCACATGCATTCAGAGTCATGTTCGAAGGTATCATCGTTTGTTTCCTTTTTGCCTGACGCTTCTACTAAACCGTTTGCGGCTTGCAATTTGTCACAAGATCAATTTTCTCGATTGAAATTGACCAGAGGCAACTTGATATATTTCAGTCTTAACCTGAAATAGACGCAGCGATGTGAGGGAGGAGGGTGTTGACTGGGTACTGTGAGAATATTTCATTGGGCGTAGACGGTTTTTAGCTGTGAAGTACACGTGATAGTAGTCCACCGTCTTGGGTGGGCGTTGAGGAGACAATTGATAAACGATGGTGGAGGATACAGACACCAATCATCGCTCTTCTTGGCCACGGGTAGGTTCCTTCCAGTGACCCAAGCAAGGTTATATACAGATACAAAGGGATAACAACCATAGCAATACAGCATGCGAGAGGACTTGAGATAGTCTTGAAGGACAAGGATATCTTGAGGAGAAGATGATCTATTCATTCATGGACCAAACTCAAAGCATTGCTGGTCAACGAGAAGAGAAGCTGTCAGACGAGTTGAGGATTGAGGGAGGATCGGAGTACAGTATTCTCATTGTCTCAGGTGATGAAGAGAGGGAGAAAGCAAGCAAGTCCTACAATCGGAAACTATTCAGAAGTTGTTGAACTGGTATTATAACGTTCGTCTGAACCTTATATATTGTGGCTTGAACCTTATATTTCGCGGCTTGAACCTTATATTTCGTGGTTCGAACCTTATATCCGTGGCTTGAACCTTATCTTGCCGAATCTGCCGAAGCTCCGATCCCGCCACTTTTTACTTTTTTGAAATCAGGGGCGGAAATATACAAGAATGAGGCGTCAGTCGGGTTAAATAATGGCCGGGTCCTGCTGAAGACTGGTGAGCCTGGAGCGGTTAACACCGGTAGTTACAGGAACTATACTAACTCCTCTCGGACGTTGGAGCCGTCTCTGCTGTAGAGATTTGTACTCAGGCAGACAATTTCTTATGGGACGTGCGATGGACTCGGATATGGATATAATAGTACAATAGTAGTAAAATGGTCGCCTATGGTGTAGATACTTGAGAATTAGATGAGCCTAAACCCCTCCTGAAATAAATTGTCGTCAATTCGGTAAACCTCATGACGTCACGAAATCGACAGGACATTGTCTGGGCAGATAAACAATTAGTTAGGCGTCCAGTGTTCTCATAAACATTTCGAGAATCTGAGCGTATCTGAGGCACTTGTAATGCTTGGCTCACTGTACACGTAGAGAAGCAACGAAGCAGGATGCCAAGGCGCTGGGCATAGTCATCCTGAGCTTGACTGAGAAGCTTGATGGCGCAAACGAACTGCGGCGTTATTCAAGGAATCCCTCCGATCAAGCAGAGACGGCGCGTTCTACCTTCTCCCCTGACATGGAATGACCCAGGCCACATCGTTTCCGTCGGAGCAGTCATAGTGGTAGGCTGAAGGTGTTATCTATGTATCATTCTTGGAAGTGCGGCGTCAGCCAATTTCCAGGAGCCTGAAATCTGTCGAATGGGGAAAGTAGTTAAATCAATCTTAGCTTGAGCGCCTGATATTGAAGTCTACGTACCATCGATCAGTAAGCAGATGCGGGCAATACGGGCAGAGCGTTGATATTTATAAGCTAGTATGGATTATATCTGTCGGCATCATCAGTTTCAGACTCTCAGAGCCTACCAACAGACACACCCTATAGAAGTTTTTTTTTAACATCTCCACTGCAGAATGCGTGGCATTGTGTCTCGGCGATCTCAAGAAAGGAAAACGAGGCGAGCTCACGTAACGCACAAAATAGCCTCGCCTTGGCCCACTCAACATGAACACTTCGATAGGAGCTCCGGCTGGCAATGTCCAGGCCTGTTCAGGCAGTCAGATGCAGTCTAGGCAGGGGTGAGAAAGGGCCCAGAGGCCGAGAAAGAAATCACATTTGGGATCAAGGTCACCCAAAGGGTCAACTGACCATCACCAGTCTACGAACGCGCCCATTTGCGGCTCCGCAAAAGAAGGAGGTGGGGCTGATGGATTAAGGACAAGCCACGTGGTATCATCAAGACGGGAATGCCAAATAAGGCCAAATCCGCTTATTTATCTAGTGAATAATTATAGCACGCCCATGATACCGGTAATCGCGCCTCAAATATCCGTCGTCCAGCCGTCTAATACCGCTTAGACTGCAACCACCACTATCTCTCTCAGTCGCGGAACAGCGCGAGGTCCTAAAAAGTCCGGATATCCGCGTTTTTTCTGTTTTCACCACCCCAGCAAGACACCTGATAGCCATTCACGCTTTAAATTCTTCTCAACACTCGTTATCATCGACGCCATCCTGTGATGCACGTGAATGGACACGACCTCTCACTGAATCTCTGTAAAGATCTTCCGCCCCCTGAGCCTCATCTTGAACCACTGCAATGGAACTGGGAGATCGAACACGCAGACCGCAGACGCGAGGCTAAGGGTGACGCCGCTGCAGATGGTGCAGCCCCTTTTCCGGTCGATAGAAAGGTGCTCAAGGACGTCGTACGCGAGCACAGGGGGATAGATGTTGGGAGGATTGAATTCATTAATGCTGGTAGGTTCCAGATCCTTATTTTCAGTGTCAAGTTCTGACAGCTTATCGTACCAACAGGAACCTTCCATAAAGTGAGTTTCTATATCACATCTATGTGTGACGAGTGCTGAAAATTGGTTTTAGGCCTACCTAGTCACGATGGTTGACCATACTGAACTGGTGGCAAGTGTAGCACGACGATACATGCCTCGCCTAAAAACTGAATCCGAAGCTGCTACAATGCATTATCTTCGTGAAAACACCAATATTCCCCTTCCTACTGTGTACCATTACGATTCCAACCCATACAATCGACTCGGCGGCGAGTACGTCTTAATGTCAAAGGTGTGTTGCATAAGCGCGCCCTCGGTACGTTAACTGGTTGTGATTGATCGTCCCTGAAGGCCCCTGGTGTTCAACTCGGAACTGTATTCCATTCACTCAGCCATAATGACCTCGTCAAGTTGCTGGAAAACCTCGCAAGGTTGCTCTTGCCCTTGTTTGCTCACCGGTTCACGGATATTGGGTCCCTTTACTTCGGCCCAAATCCTTATGGTCCATTATCGTCCACCGCACCTACGCCAAAAGCCGTCCAGCTCCCGTACTCTGCTTTTCCTTTCTCCCCGACATTGATTATGTCAAATCTGGTGACGTCTAAACTTAACAATGTGAAAGCAAAATTAGCGCAACCAGCCGGTTCCGAATTTCACATTGGACCAATAATCTCATGGCCCTTCTTCGGGACCAATAGGGGAGAACTCGTTCACCCGACAGAACTCAATCGTGGACCGTGGCGTAGCTCGAGTAGCTACTTTGTGTCGTGTGCCCAGCGCGAGATAGAAAGTGTCATCCGCGAGAATGAAGGAAGATCTGCTCCGCATCGACTGCATCTGGATCCTGACGAGATCCATTCTTCTCGACACCACCGGCTAAAGGCGGTACCCGGTGATGAGAGTGATGACAGTGACGAGTGGGATCTCGAGGAGAGCGAAGAAGAATGGGAGGGGCCTGGTGATGCTATGTACCGGGATTATCGACGGATGCAAAGGAGTACATTCCTCATCGCACATCTTTCTCAGAGGGAGGAGCTGGTTCGGAAAGAGATGACGAGGTGGGTGAATCTGATGGAGCGACTCGCCAAAGCCACGTTGGGTGATGCACCGGAGAGCTTTGGGCTTGATCTCCATGATCTCAGTCTTGAGAACATTTTCGTCGACGCTGAAGATCCCACAAAGATCGTAGGTCATCTGTCCGATCTCAGGTTATTATCTGATCATCGTTTATTTAGACTTGCATCATCGACTGGGAATCCACCACGACGCGCCCACTCTGGCAATGTGCGCATGCTCCGGCCTTCGTCCAGTCCAGCCCATTCATAGCCAGATTATTCCGAGAAGCCATCGTTAAGGTTGGCAAACCCACACAGAGTCCTGCTGCTGCTTCGTCACCCTGGTTGGACAAAGGCCCAGATCTAGCTGCTCTCTCCAGAGAATGGCTTTTCTACGAGAGCGCCGGGCAACGCATGCGCATGGCACACCGTGTCGTCGAGTGGGACGGCTGGGAGGAAGGTCTTGTTGACAGTATCCTAGGATCTGAAGAAAATGAAGATGAGTGGTTCAAGGGCCTCGATGGCTCTGACTGTCGAGTTGGGGTTCAGAGCCCTCCTGTCCCGGTGGATGGACCGTCGAACGTCACTCAACGGAAGATCGCCTCGAAACTTCCGTTTGAGCAGGAGAAGGAGAAAGAGCAGACGCTTAATACCACTGGGGATTTCTGTGGTGGACGTGGTGGGGAGCTGGGGCGCCGGTTGGAAGCGTGGCTTACGATTAATGGGATGGAAGAAGGAAGGCCTATTGAACGGAACTTGGAACGCGATTGTGAACCGCATAATCAGGAAGTGCTTCTGGAGTAAGGGCTTGTATGAAGCTTTTGCTTGCGCTGCTGCCTGGCGACCATGCAGTGCCTCTTGGTGAACGTCAGGATCGGGATTGACCTTCGTTGGGCACTATGGCATTCCTCTCCCGTGATGGCTTTCTTCGTATTCTGTGCCAAGCACTCATACGGATCAAAGTTGGGATCCAAAATTCTATTTGGCACGTACATTTCATCCGAATACATCTCGGGACCGGGGATATGTCGATACAGCGTTGCGGGCCTGCCTTACTACATATATATCTTGCCGTCTACGCAACGGAATATTGATTTTAGTTCTTTCTCATTAGATACCAAGTTGTATATGTACAATGAAGCCCATAATTGAAGCCTTTCTGTCCCCACTTACTTCTGAAGCAAAAACAAACCAATAAGGGGATATTGTAGCGTCACTTCTGAGGCTTATTTTAGGTCAATATATGGATCAATAGGCCATTTTATTACTTATAATAGCCATTTAGACATCTTTGGGAGGCAAAAAAATGGGCAAGAGTAGTAGGTCGGAAGGCATGTCTGGTTCCCAAAGCTTGTCAGAATCCCTTCCAACTTCCATGCATATGGCTGGTCAATGTCAGATACATATTTGAGGATGGTCAAGGCTCCATTTGAGCAGTATTGACCCCAAGGGTTACAAGTTAGTAAGGTTTCAGACTTAGGTTGTTTCTGAGGCTAAGGGTTCATATTAACCCCAAAGGTTCATAACTACTACCTGACCCTGTGACTCACAATAAATGACAATTATTAATTGATTGGAAGTGAAGAAAAATCAATGGATGAGCTTATTGTGGTAGTGTGGACTCCATGCTCAAATGGGGCAGGGTGTGTGAGGGGACCTATCTCTCTCCACCTTTCACTTTTCTGCCCCATTATGATTTTCTTTTATTCTCCTTCCTCCTTCTTTAGCCCTCCCTTTTGGTCCTACTTTCAGCCCTCTAGCCTCACTCCTGCTCTGTGCATAAATCCAACAAGATGGACCCCAAGTGTAAGGGCAACCTCTGGGGGCTGTGGCTCAATCACACAGCTGGCAGAGGGAAATCCAAAGTATAATTGAGTGTTGTACAGATGATTACCAGTCTAACTGCTCACCTGGCAGAGGAAAATCCAAAGAGAACAAGTCTGAGGATTTCCTATGCCAGGAGCAATGCTTCAGAGGCTTCTGATGCATGGGAAGGAACTGTACAATACACAAAAGCCACAGCCAGCCACAGGGAAGGCCTAAAGGGGCAAATCTCTGAAAATGATCAAACTCTGGAAGTTGCCAGACATTGTTGGTCTGCTGGGTTGGTAACTTGTCTGAATTATATACAGAGCAGAATTGAAGCTATAGGGCTGAAAGTAGGACCAAAAGAGAGGGCTGAAGAAGGAGAATAAAGGAAAATCATAGTGGGGCAGAGAGGTGAAAGGTGGAGAGAGATAGGTCCCCCGACATCACCCCCTCTCTAGTGTGCAGCATCTTGATGTGCAGGGTAGAAGAAGTTCTGGATTGCTCTGTCAGTTGGTGAAATAGGGTAGATTCCTTGGATGGCTCAGGGAGCATTAGGGTGTTGTTGATAAAACTCTCAGACTAGAGCAGGTGCATGGACATTTTCCTGTGGTTTCCAAGATATATCCTCAATGCCATAACTCTTCCACTTCACCTTGAACTGGAGCTTATGCCAAAAGAGATGACTGTCTAGAATCTCCTCCACTTCATACTCCTCCTTGTGGTTGATCAGAACTGGTGGTGGTGGTGGTGGATTTGGATGGTGGCCAGGAATAGGGTCCTTAGAGGCAGGAAATAGCTTTACCACATTAAAGACTGGGTGAAGTTGGTGCATTCCCACAGGTAGCCTTAGGTGATATGCTAGAGCACCTACCTGTTGTTCAACCACAAATGGTCCCAGATGGTGGTGAGATAGCTTTTGTGAAGGCTGAGTAGTCATGATATCTGATTCATCCAGGTATACTTGATCCCCTGGCTTGTACTGTGGGTGCTGGAATGTGTCCTCTGTCATAGTATTGGGCCATGTCATCCTTTGCCTTAGCTAATGCTGCCTTTGCCTCCTCCTGTGCTATTTTCATCTGATCCACAAACTCATTCACTGACTCATTCTCTGATGGACGTGTACAAGGCTCAAAATTCATCTGAGGATGATGGCCAATGTCCAGGAAGAATGGGGACATCTGTGTGCCAGTGTGAACGTGGTTGTTATACTGGAACTTCTCATCTGGAAGCAGCTCATCCCAGTCATCTTGCTGCTTGTTGTAGAACAAGCACAGATAATGTTCTAGCTCCTGATTAACATGCTCTGTCTGG
>JABAKA010016063.1:0-74170 GCA_018857285.1 Termitomyces sp. Mi166#008 | reverse complement strand
GGTGAAAGATTTTTTCTCAATTCCATTGACACCATTCTTCGCGACATGTTGTCTATAGAGCTGTTCCCTGAGTTGCCGAAGGATGAGGCAAAGGCGAACAGCACCCAAAACGTCTAGTGTGCTGAGTGGGCTGCCAAACCAGGTAAAGGGTGGGATTGGCTGTAGACTCCACCGAAATACTTCTATTGATGGAGAGAGGAGAAATGACATGGTGGAGAAAAGAAAGAGAAATCGTGATTGATGGCGTTGGTGGGATCGGAAAAAGGGCACTCTATTTGTACCGTTGCGTCCCTCCATAAGATCCTATGGTGTAACGGCTGTAATGGCCGCAACCTGGGAATGCGAGTGGTTACTCTCACCGGCTCAACCCATCAGTGCGCTGGTTCAAGACTGTCCCCTCCAGAAAACTTGGTTTCCACAGTCCTTCGCTCTGTAAAGAGTGATCTGGTCTTGGAATAATCTGCCCTTGACAGACCAGGAAAGCAATTTCGCAATCTGCAGGGCTTGCCGAGTTAGTCTTCGGAGATCAGGGCATGTCGTCAGACGTGTAGTGGGTCACGCTTCTCGCAAACCTTTTGTATTTCTTTTCCTTCACTTGAATTCCATGTTCCTATATGTATTTAACTCCTTCTACACTTCATTGTTAAATATTAAATTATAAGGCAATAATTGGGTATACCCATCCGCTGGAACTATGGTAGGAAACTGGTGTATGTAGGACATTATATGGTGTATATAAGGCGAACCTGTCTAAGCCACGATACGCGAATCTCATGGATCCGTTATCGGGCCCAGAACGAACCAATAATCACGAGTCGCATTGACAAGGCTGCTCTTGGAGTTGCCTCAAGGACACCAAATCTTAATAAGCTAAAACCAATGATTAGCACGAAAACCCAACAATAAAAGCAAGCCAGACCTGGTCTGTGCCTCCAGTAGCAATCACGTTGACGGACTTTTCGACGTCATCAGATTTTCCATCCGTGACAGGGGCAGGACCCCAAGAAAGACATTGCGTGAAAGGCTTGTGAGCCTCAACTGATTAATATCGTCAGCACAGAGAAAGGCGAGTAGTGTGCTCGTTCATACTCTTCTTAGTACACCGTCCCGTTCTAAGATCCCAAATGCGCATGGTATTGTCATCCCCGACAGACAGCATATGCTTGCCTGATGGATGGAAGGCCAAGGCTTGCACCCACCCGTCGTGTCCCACCTACAAATGTCAATGGAACGAAAATGGATATGGACCAAGTTTTTGACCCACGAAAGTCCATAAGCAAAGGCCCCGTATTGAGTCCCAGAGCTTTATCGTTTTGTCGCGCGAGGCCGTCATTACAAACGATACAGCAAGTGAGTCTACTTTTGCAGACGCGGCGGATACCGGCTAAGGGGAAGAGATGAGTTGGTTGTGGTGGACAGGATAGTTATGGTACCTGTGCAGCAAGTTCCCGAACTGCAGGGATCGAAGCTGCCGGGACAAAGATGGCACTCTCTACGCGATTATCGTGACCACGCATCTCCACCTTCATTGTCCCAGACTCGATCTCTGTTATACGAGCAGTCTGAAAGTGACGTTGGGTTACGAGGCAGCGAAGGACAATAAACAAGGCCTACATGGTCATCAGAGCATGTCAAAAGTAAACGCCCATCTAAACTTGGATTCGCGCGACGAATCCATTCATCGTGGGCCTTTATGACTTTGATACAGTGACTGGAATAAACTCGAATCAAAAGACATATTGAAATTATCAGTCAAATAGGCACACCTCGTCTGAACATCCCAAATCCTCACAGTTTGATCTCGACTTGAGGAGGCAAGGCGAGTGTTTCCTGGAATAAATCGTACTGATGATATCGAGTGTTCATGGCCACGCAGGGTGGCGAAGTTTGTGTAATCCTCAATAACATTCCATAGCTTGATGAAGAGATCATGCGAACAAGTCGCTATAGAGATATGATAAGTTAGTACATGAATGGCCAGACCAGTTAGTCAATAAGAGGACGCACCCAGCACCTTGCCATCCGAATTAAAATCGCAGTCAGTGACGGACTTCGTATGCCCTTTCAAAGTCTTCTCCAATTCCCCCGTTTCCCAATCCCAGATCTTCACAGTGGCGTCGACAGAAGCCGAAGCCAAAATTGAGTAATGAGGGTGGAAGGAAACTGCGTTAATCTTATCTCGATGTCCAGTAAGGCTTCGTTTCGGCAAATCCGTTGGTAGCCAATCCTTGTTAGTTCGCTTAGCACCATCGGCGGAGAGCGAGCCTAACTCCTCTTGAGCAGCTGAGAGGCGCGATTCAAGCTCTAAAATCTGCACATTCCATGAGACCAGCTGAATATTGGTAAACCCATGAAACGCGACATTACCTTCCTCTGCATACGGATGACACTCGTCCATTTCTTGACCAACAGTCCACTGGTGGCTGAAGTAGGATCTGGTACAAAGTCAGCCTCGGAGAAGGAAATGAGCACCAATAGAAGGAAATATTATTCAAACAATACGTACCAATTCAGGGGCCTCTTGCCGTAGCGAGTCGCACGTCTTTGAGAAACCAGCGGTGTGTAGATAATCGAGAATGGATTTATGGCTAATTCATGAGATCAGATCAAGAACAATTTCATGTACGTGTACTTCTCACAGGTCACTCTTTTGGCGTTCTGAGAGGTGGGCAGCCATCTGTCGAGGCGAAAGCAGAATATGTTGTGGTTGAAAGGGTTGAACTGCATTGTTTCGACCATTCACGTCATGGTTCACGTGTCGCGCGACGGATTTTTACCCCCCAAACCGGGCATGCTCAGGCTCTAGCCGGTGGCCGCTCAGCGCTCAGTTACTACGACTCCGAGTACTATGCTCCTAACGATCTTCAACTTGGCCCAGGAAGATATCCCCTACCATTTCAACGACAAGCATAGCAGGAACCTTGACTCTGGCTTGGACGTCATACTTCTCAGTTCTTCCTGCACTTCGTTGACTGTTGGCTTACCGGATGGCTGTAAATCCGTCACATTGTTACCAAGAACCGATACCCTAAGCTCCAAGGATGATGCTTCCGTGTCCAAAGAATGGCTTGTGAAGCCTAACGAAGTCGTCATCCAGCTATCATTGGCTCGGAGTGCGCGCTGGCATATGATACCTCTCCATGACCAATGTCCATGGAGAATATACCTCAGCAGAGTGGGTGCAAGTCTTAGTTCTGGCTCAATCTTATTATACACAGGAGACTAAGATTTCCGTAGGTTACAAAGACAGATTATAGGCTATGCGTAATTTCTCGACGAGATTTATCGACATTCCTGTCGGACATGCCCGACACATTGCCGTTGTCGTCTCTATGTCTTCCAGGTCAGAACTACTTGATCGACAATGATTGCCGCTAACATTGGCACGCGTCCTTCTAGGAACACATGATACGTATGTACATCCTTGTTGCAGTGTCTGCCGAGTGATTCAAATGCATCTTTGTAGCATGGCTTTGTATGGATGGCCCATTTCACAATGTCAGGAACTCTCGACGCCCCTCGATATCCAACTTCATTCAGGAATCCGAGTTTTAGATGTTCGACTATCGATCATCGATTCTAAACTCATCGCTTACCACGGAATATACCCACAGCCCACTTCATTCCAGGAAATTCTATCTATAATTCATAATTTTCTTACAGATCCATTTACGTGTCGTGAGACGATTGTCATGTCTATTAAGCAAGAAGACTTCATGAAAAATTCTTATCTTGAATTCTCTCGTCTAATTCATCAAGAAGTATTTAATGGACCGGGAGGACGAGAAATGTGGTATCTAGAGAACCGCCTACCGACACTCGGTGAAGTTAGAGGCAAGGTCGTCATGTTCAGCCGTTTTGGCGGAAATGGCGAGGGATGGGAGGGTGGCTTGGAAGGCCTTGGGATTCATCCTTTGGTCTGGCCTAACAGTGAAAAGTCTGGTTTCACCTGGCAGTGCAAAGATACCATCGTAAGAACACATGATTGGTGGGTCTGTACCGTTCATGATTGAGAAGTTTTGTTCATGGTTCCCTGTCAGGTACCTCTTGCCATCCTTCCTTGAAATCCCAGAGAAATTCGCTCTCGCGTCCGAGATCCTAATAGCTCCGCCCAGCGATGCACCTGTGTCTACACTTTCCATTGCATTCCTTTCAGCCGCCTCATTCCCTCTTGCCCTTCCTTCTGTTATCGCTAAAGGGCTCGGATGGCCAAAATTCGGCCTTGGTATAGAAGGTGTCAATAGTAGATTCGTTCAGTGGCTTCTGAACAATCTTGTCGAAGAGAATCATGGTCCAGAACATCTTTTCGACGAGAAACTCGTTGCTGAAAGCCGCCGTGTACGCGGTTGGGCTCTTTTAGACTTCTATAACGAACCGTGCTCCGCCCTTACCCCATTGCTGGTGGAATGTAATTACCATGGAAGGCGAAAGGGCGAAGAAGGGTGGTAGTGCGACCACCATAGGTTCTTGATATACTCTCATTTAATGATGTATCCTAGACTTGGGAGATCATATCAGTTGCATTGCAGATCCCGGATGTATGTACAATATATGCTTCACTGTAATCATATCACCCAGAACTTTGGAATGATTCTACCGTTGGCTTGCTAGTCACTAGGCCTCGGACTTTTCCTCTGAATCGTCGTTCGTAAGCGCTCCACAATCGTCGCGTTATCGATCCCGATTGTTCACATACTTTCTTTCCGGATCATGGGGTCGATTTAAATTAGAATTCCCAATACTTATCGTACGACCATCAAAGCACAGCCTCGTATGTAGCTTCGGAAAGTCCGACTTTCGCAGCCGTGCCTCTTCGTGTTGAACACATTTCAGGTTGCCTCCTGCAACACCGACAGAACCCGACTGATGGTATGCAATGGATGAGTTATTGACGAAGAGCAAAAATCCCGCAGATTTTTTTACAGGATTAAATGGGAGGGAAATAACAATGAGCCTCGGGACAGCTGAATATTTACCTGAAAGCGGCGCACGAGACGTGCGCCAAGGCAGCGCCAAGGGATATACGGTAATCAGCCCAAGTTCCAGGAAGAGATCTTCCATTGAGTTGCACAGCCTAGGCAGCAACTGGGGTCCCAAGTTTACTTATATCTTGGCCGACTCTCTTGGCTTTCGACAGTCTCCACCGGGTGGAGCATGGGCTCTTCACAATTTATCGATCTTTGTAAAAATACATTATCCTCAAGATGTTTTGTAGTTTGTCACAGAATTCAACGATACATGGTCTAACGAAGTGTGACAAGTTCTACATTATCTCGTCAGGTTTGGTACTCGAAGGATCTAGAGACCAAACTTACCTTCCGCAGAAGTGGGGTGAATGGCGACAGTGTCATCTAGATCCTTCTTGGTTGCTACAACGTCTCTCGTGAGTAGTACATGAGACCCAGAGAACAAGGAACTAACCTCCCATCTTGACAGCCACACCAAAGCCTTGCATGACCTCGTCACTACCGAGACCGATGATGTGGACGCCAACAACGCGTTCTTCGGGTCCGACAACGATGAGCTTATAGACAGTGGGCTCTTTGTGATCTTCGTCAATCATCGAGAAGTAGAGAGCGCGGAAGGAGGATTTATCTAGAAGCAGCCATCAGTATGGATAGCATGGCAATCTGACGAAAATAGTTACAGATCTTGACGGCGTCCCCGTATTTCTCTCGGGCTTGCTTCTCAGTAAGACCAACGGTACCGATGGTAGGGTGTCTTAACAAGGATCAGATTCCAGCTTCTCTGATCGAAGAAGCTACTCACGAGAAAACAACCGTTGGAATGTTTTCATAGTCAAGCTTGTCATTCTTGAACTTTTCTGGTCCGAAGAGGCGGTTCGACAGTCTACGTCCCGCAGCGATTGCAACGGGAGTCAAGAGGGCTTTTCCTTGGACATCGCCGATGGCATAGATGCCCTTGACCGAGGTATTCTGGTATTCGTCCACAACGATGTCACCCTTCTCGTTCACTTTGACACCAACTTCCTCCAAACCCAAATCTTTGCTGAGTGCATGACGTCCGATTGCCCACAAGAGCGTGTCGACTTCAATCTTCTCGCCCTTGTCGGTAAAGACAGTCAAAGGCTTGCCCTTCTCGCCTTCGACTTTGATGACATTGCTCTTCTTGTGAACCTTGACTCCGGTCTTCTCCATCCAGGGCGTCAATGTCTCCTGGATGGTCTGATCGAATGTGCGCAAGACAGTTTCACCACGGATTATAAGATGAGTCTCAGACCCAAGGGTATGGAAGATACCCGCAAGCTCCACGGCGATGTATCCAGCACCGACGACTGCGACGCGTTTTGGCTGTTCCGCAAGTTCAAAGAATCCATCCGAATCGATTCCAAGGGATGCTCCCGGTATTTGGTCATCGGAAGGGATGGTAGGGGCACCACCGACGGTAACGGTGATGTGATCAGCATGTAGAGTGTATTTCTGTCCATCGGGACGTGTGACTTGGACAGTGTTGGCGGATGTGAGGCGTCCGCGGCCGTGGTGGTATTCGACGCCCTCTCTTTCAAAATTGTTCGCGTAGATTCCGTTCAGTTTTTTGATATATGCATCGCGTTGAGGCTTGAATGCAGCCCAGTCGAATTTGGGTGCATTGATGCCTTTAAATTTGTAACCTGAGGCGTGATGCGCTATCTTGTCCTGCAAATCGGCGGCATGCCACATAATCTAGGAGAAGTAGAGTCAGCGATACAAACATCCCCCATACAGGTGTGGATTGTTAACCTTCTTTGGTACACATCCTGACAATGCAAGCATGAGTTAGAAAGCAACATCGAGTTGCATCAACGAAAGTACATACCGACATTCACACAGGTTCCGCCGAGGTAGGGATCAACCTCTACTACGGCCACTTTCTTCCCGTATGACGCAGCTCGGCGCTGTAAGAAAATGTCAAAAACTTCGCAATGTACTACCGATTGGTATCATACGGAAGAGGCAGATCCGCCGCTACCTCCTCCGATGAGGACATAGTCATATTTTTCAACAGTGGGCTTATCAAAAACGGGGGGCATGGTGGTGTTTGAAAAGGACCTGGCAATCTTATCAATTACCAAGCACGTCAGTAGATTTTCAAAGACAAAATATAATTTTTCTAACTTGCAAAATTCTAGTTGTAGTCCTTTGTGACTGACTAGCGAGTCTCAAATGAAGGGTTTGTGACAAAGAAGTTCTGAGCGCCAGACCTGCTGTGTAAGGGCTCTAGGGGGCCTTTTATCCCTTCAGAAACACGCAATAATGGTGGGGTCTGATGACACAACCCAGGGAACGCGGTGCGGCATATGTAATCCGAGGTCGCGTGACCCCGTGCTGATTGACACATTCCAACTGCGTTGTGCTCATCCGCTTGAATTCGCATCTGCTTTACTGCTCTTATAGTCTCAGACTCGGGTCTGAGGTCATCTGAGACTATTTAATCTATTTTGCTGCATTACTGGGTCTCCAAGTCGTCGAAGATTCGGACACTGACACTCAATGTTTCTCCAAATCTGAAAAGATATCTATTTGCAGAGTTACTTGTTCAAACCTTTTCGATGTGGTCTACTTATGGGTAGTCGCGATCGGTAATCGATGAATGCATGTGTGTTTTATTCGCATGTTTCAAAAACAATATCAATATTGTGTTCCCTCTCATTGTTGTTATCAATGCTATCATGGATCGACCCTTCTATGCTGCGAAGAAAGAAATGGGGCATCTATGAAGAGCAACCATGAAGGGTCAGGATGGTCACAATCAAAAAACAGATTTGAATCTCTAGTTTTCAGAGGTTTTAGCACACCATGTATCTCAATTACACGTTGCTTGGACAGATCGCAGCTTGTGTAGAACAAATCGTAGTATGGAGTAACATTGGTCATGGGATATAAAGGACGTGAACTTCAACTATAATGGTATTTCAATGGGTGCCTTGCTCAAATGGCATGAACGAACATCCTACACCATGCAACAATACATTCATCCTCAAGTTATAAATAACTTTGTAGTACGAGCCGAGATACGGGACAACAGAATTGCGATAGCACAAGCTCGACACCACGACTGTACTTTACACTATTCAATTGCACTGGATATCTAGGTCCGTTTCAGAGTGTTCCCGAGGGGTGACCATGGATGGACTAGTAGTATCCTTGAAGCGGTAGGCTGCAGAATCTTAAGGACCATAGAGCGTGAACGCGTAAACCTTAACCTTCCCAATGGGCTAACAATATTCTTCCGCCTCCAATACATATATGAACATTTGGTAAAAGCCCATCGGCGAATTGTGGGTTACACATGCACCACGATAGGATGGTCACGCAACTTCAATAGTTCTCAGTGGCGTAGGATTCAGGTTCCGTTCATCGGCGAAGCGTCATTTTCAACACGCTCTCAATCTCGTCCCATGTATGTATACGCAAAATTTTTGCGGGTTGAAGGACGATCAGTGCTTTCACTGGGCTAGCCGTATACAGGGTCCGACAGCTATTTAGAGGGAAACATGAATGAATAAATTGAATTAAAGATTCTATACTCGGCCTGGGCTGGCGCTGAGTTTAGTACTCATGAACAACCTCCGCAGTCTAGTTCCAGTCATTGAGGATGACTACCCCGGAAGCCAACCCCTGAGCTATTTTTACCTCTTCTACATAGAAATCAACTAGCCAAACAGTGAAATCTTATCAGCTTCTTCTCGCTTCGTGTAAAAATAGCACAACGAGCCCCAAAAATAGGCTACGATTGGTCGGTGTCACGATCTGTCAAGTAGTTAGCGGGTCAGAACCCATAGCGTATAAGGAAAAGGACTAGACTATAAGATTCAGGAAAGGTTAGTCTCTGGCTTTTAAACCTCTTGCAATTTCCGGGGTCTTGACGAATTTTATTTAGGCGTGAATGAAATCATAGACTAAATACAGAAAGTCCGGCTCGAGGGGACTTTGTGTTTAGGAGTAGGCGCCCAAGGGGACAATCATCATTGTGGCTTTTGGGAATCGAATATGGATGGGTACGGTGACGGCCCGAGAACGCCTTTTCGGGAGAAGGTTGTGGGGCGGATGGGCAATCGTTTTGCTATTCGGATCGTGCACCCAGGCTGCACGGTAGATGAGTGGCTGGGGGGCGCGTCTAGTGAACAAGTCAGACCATAAGTTTTAGCCTTCAGACGTATAGGCCCATCGAAAGTCCGTGTTGGACCCGTCATCATGATCGTGAGGTAAGTACTTAAATTGAAAATGACAGGGAAACGGACGCTATCAATGTCCGGTTTGCTTTGAGCAACGTCGATTACGGGGAAGATGGAGAGAATGAGTTAATCGGCGTATTACCATGGGAGGTAATAATAATTAAGATGGATGGCAACGAAATCGACGCTATCTAAGTAGCAATTCGCCACCGACATTGCGACATAGGAGCACAGTTGAAACCCGGCATGAACGGTGGCTCAAGATATAACCTTGCTCAAAGACCGTGTGGAGGGGCAAAGACAAACTTGGAAACCTGTAGAAGCAACGGACGTTGCCAGCACCTATGGAAGCCAGAGAAGATCCAAGTTAAGAGTAGATGCATACTATGGGTGTAGCATATGCACTTTTTCACACTCTCCCCGGACCGGGGACGGTTGAAGACATTGACCGAGAGCTTCACGAGTGATTTCGGGCTTCATGTCGGTGACCAGACTGTAATGTCCGCAGTTAACACTCATCCTCCTACATATTGGATCCGATGCCTCCGATGCTCAAGACCAACCCACCGTGGGCGCCCATAACCAATAACCTTGGTCACCTTCGCTGCTGTGCATACTATACCCAAGTTTAACATGGTGGAAGCATGCTTGCTATACAGCACTTTAGTCATCGCACACGTATGCATAGACTTTGACGGGCCGAGCATGGATGGATGGATGTAGCAGCGGAGATGGGCCGGGGTGGTGCGAGGTATACTTAGCAAGCCCCCCGGGTGGTGTGGATGACTCATCGCTAGCCCGTGCCGTGGTCGACGCGTCATACCCAGCTGATCAACCGGATTCCCGGGGCAAAAGTCCTGACGCGATCCATCAATCCGAAGTGCCTGCCTCGAACGACTCCCATGATGAGTAACGCACACCTTTTACACACAATGAGAATAGGTAAACGTTTCGAGAAGCCTGCTCACCCGGAGAAGGGGGAAGGGATGACGACATTCTCGTTATCACATATCACATAACGCCATGATGGGATTCAACCCAATTTGAGTGAGTACGTCCAGATTACCTTACCATCGATATCATCACCACTGGTAATCCAAGGAACAACAAGTACCTCGGGTACACGTAGGCGCCGACCGCCATATGCCATATGCCACCCTACTTTTTGATCGATCGTGATTCATGATATCTTTCAAGTGCTTGATGGATATACACCGCCGCCATCACCGTGTCCCTACGCGTTCCGCGAATACCGTGGCGTCGTCTCGTGCGCAACCTAGCGCGCGACGTCCACATCCCTTCAGGTTTGAATATTATATGTATATACACCGCAGGACTCTCCAGGGCCAGACAGTCTTGGGATAGATACATACTTGACCCTCTTGACACGGCGTATACCTATATGAAGAAAGAGCTAGCAGTGGAGAACACAATGTTTTACAGCGGCCGCGGCGCACGAACGTGCATGGATGAATGCACACCCTCCCCGTCGCGTTGGTTGGATTTCGCACGATGCCGAATGGGTTCGGGTGGACGGGGGTCGTGTGATGGAGGGATTGTGATGATGATTACAACAAGGAAATAGAAATAGAGCGTATTATGGTTATGTTTTGGTTACTCTGCCTAACTGCCATCCATCAATGGTCGTTGCGTATGACCTGTTGTGTGTCATCAACGGCGAACGTTTCAGGTACTTTGGATGTTGAGTTGCCGTTTTGCAAGTTTTTTTTTTTCTGCTAGGGTTGGGACATGGGGCCCTTGTATGACATGTCAATGTGCCTTTTGAACTTTGGGATAACTGACGGGTGGTGAGAGCTGAATGAATAGAGATTTTAAAATTAAAAGCTTCCGAGCGTTTAGAAGATAAGATAAGCCCAAGCGCGCTCCGTTTCGGATTTTCATGCCTCTTTTTGACATACATTCTCACAAGTGACTCTTTGGTACATGATATGATGCCTGTAGTAGATCAATGACTCGGGCCTCAAGACTCTCTGCACCCGGTCTTTACAACAACTCCCTTCCCACACCCGATCGTTACGGACGTTTGTTTGAACGTTTGAATGATGATCATGAAGAGATGCCAGTGGACGCTCGCTATCGGGGGCGCTTTGAAGCTCTTGCTGTCGGGACTGCCACGTCTCCCTCGAGGTTGTGAAAGTGATTTTATCCCGAATCGGATGGTGTCTATATATTCTATATTGTTGCCGGGGGACGTGAAAGACACCGCGTCTAAGACAGACACGCTCAAGTTCCGAGTCATCTCATGACGATGGCTTCTCCCACGATGAGTGCGAGACGAGGAGCGGTAAATCTCTACCCTTTTCCGAGCCCTGCATTTATATACATACATATGCATACGACTTAGACGCGCGTACCTCGACGCCCACAATTCTCCATAACGCATGGTCACAGCCACCGATCGCTTCGAAGGGTTAAAAAGCCGTTATCGACATGTGTTCCCTGCAAAAGACCCAGAGACACCCATAGATGCGTGGACACATGACCTGATCTCTCCGGCTGTGGATCCACTTGACGCGCTCTTTTGAGTTGGAAAGTAGGTTGAGAATGTTATTTAAGACGCCACCATACGCCGCCGTACGACAGGGTTAGGGCAATGTTGACGTTAACATTATGTATGACAGTGTGCTAGTAGTCCGTCTGCCTGTCCAATGTCAGGAGGGGTTCTCGAGACTGAGGAAGCGATTCCGAGTCCAAGGCGGCGGGCGAGGCCTGAGGGTCCGTGTCGGCGGGCTAGTACGGATATTTCGTGTTGTGTAATAAGACAAGGTCTGGACCTTTGGAATTGAATAGATCAATTGATCAGCTATGCCGCTCGCCATTCACAGCATCTTCCCAGAAACGAATACCTTGGGCTTGGGGGGGCCTCTTGAATGGCGCAAAGTTAGGCGTGTATGCTATGCCGAGTCGAATAGTTGGAACTATGTAGTACTACCGCCGGCGGTTTGGTAACACCCAAAGAGGGTCTCGAACGTTCTTTGGTGGAGTTTCTCATGGGTGGAAGGCGCTACCGAACGTGAGGATGTGTTCTTTTAGCTATAGGCCGGCAGCACAATTTACGCGCCCCGCCACGGAGAAGCGAACGTTGTGTCGCTGCGAACGTCGCTGGGTACCCCCTGTATCACGATGGCAAGTTCCGAGGGGGGGAACCGAAACATTCATGGCTTGGCAAAAGCGGGTTTGACTGGATCTGGCAAGTGGATCTGGATCGGAGCGTGAGATGGGAACACGTGTCAGATGGGCAGGACCCCGGAAGACGAGATCTGGATATACTTTGGAGCTAGCGTCGCTCCTCGACGACTGCTATGCCTCCTCTCGACCAATCAGAGTCCTCGTCGTCTGCCTCGTCCCTCAGCAGCCGCCGCATCCGATTTGCGCCCCTCCCCGACCCGCGTGCTCTCGATGACGACAACGATGACGACAATCCCGACGACGACGACGACAACAGGCTGCTCATCGACATCCCCGACGACCACAAGCCCTGCTCGCTGTCGTCCTCGCCCTCGAGCGATGTCCTGCCGTCGCCGACGACGACGACGACGACGCCCCAGCTGCTGTCCCACACGGCCATCGCGACATGGCACAAGCCGAAAACGCTGAACCTGCTGCGCCCGTTTCGAAGCACGTCCAACACGTCGTCCAACTCGCTCACCCCCACGCCCTCCAACGACTCCTGCCCCACCCCGACCACCCGCTCCCTCTCCAAAGAAGAATTCCTCACCCTCAACCCCTTCCGCACCTCCTGGGGCTTCAACTTTACCCGCTTCTCTGCTGGCTCCCCTCTCTCCCGCACACAGAGCGCACAGGCCTCCTTTGACTCCTCCAAGGTCCGACTGGGCCTGCCCCGCCCCGCTTCTCTCGACAGCAAGGCCCCCAACTCTCCGTTGCGCAAGGGCACACGCATGCTCAACGGCCGCGTCTATGGCGCACGGAAACACAACGCGAACCCCTTTGCCAATGCCCGCGACGAGGACCCCGAGTTTGTCGAGTGGGGCCACGGCGGCATGGGCAGCGTCCGCGGCGCCCAGCATGCCGGCATTACGAGTGCCACTGGCGGCGCGAGCACGCGGTGGGAGAGGCTCCAGAGCGATGGGACGTTTTTAGCCGGGGCAAAGAAGGGTGTTGGCGGCCCGAGTACCGCCGTGAATGAAGAGGAAGAGTATGATGGCAGTGGCATGGGGTGGGTCAGGAAGAGAAAGGAGGCGAGAGAAAGAGAGGCGAGAGAAAGAGAGGCGCGCGAGAGAGAGGCGAGAGAAAAGGCAGAAAAGGAAAAAGAAAAGGAGAATGAGAACCCCCAGCAGACAGAGATACCAGAGACAACTATACCACCAACCCTCGAACACAACCTCACAACCGTCACCCTCCCCCACTTATCGCGACACCACTCTCACCGCCGTACATCCAGCCGCACCACATCCGCCGAGGCCGTGCCTACCCTCACATCCACTTCTACTACAAACCCACAGCGACACCCACGCCCGCCCTCGGAGGCCGAAAGCGAGACCGAAACCGACTGCGAGTCGAGAGACGACGATGACGATGATGACGACGACGACGAGAGGGTGGAGGTGCAGCGGAGACGAAAGACGGCCCTTGGGGCGGGGGTCGAAAAGGTTAGTCGGCATCACGATTGAGAGGGGGGGGCCGTTGTATGATTATCCCAGAGCGCGGGGACACGCATTATATCTCTTTTCCTTATAATCAACTTCCAAGCATTCAAAGTATCTCGCTTTCGGTCTCGCTTTCGTTTCAAACAAGGTTACCGGGCTTTTGGACTCTGGGTTCTTGGCATCTCCACCTCGAACGCTGATTTCTCTCTTGCCTATCCGTTCGCTTCCGCTCAACCTTGGCGTTCTTGTGAGATGCGATACCATACCTTTCTACACCACCATACCGGCTCAGAGGTGGTTTCTTGGCCCTTGGCGGTTTGAGCTTCAAGTATCCATCCTATTTTCACGCGCCCATGCCCTCGACCCCCAAATGTATACACGCGCTCAACCGCGCCTCATGCCCTCAGTCTAAAACTCGCCGCTATAGATCTTTATAACCGTGTTCATTTCTCCGCGTCGTCTCCGTCCATGTATCACCATCGTTCAGCGCGTCTGTTAAAACGGCCTCTCACCTCGCACCCCGCCCCCCCCCTCCTTGCCCCCGGTTTTTTTTGGATCCATTCTGATTTGATTTGACTTTATGTTTGTCGTGTTGTAATCATACCCCCCCTCCCCCCGTTTCCCTCTCCCCTATCCTTTGTCCTCGTTTCTTTTCTCTTCTCTCTCTCGTCTCCTCTCTCTTTTCGCTGTTATATCACCACTTCCCTCCTCTCCCCCTCCCACAATTATTCAGTCCTCTGGTACAATGCAAGTTTTTACTTTTCATCCCTTTTCGTAATCAGGCTCCTATGTAGCATCCCCCATCCCTCATCATGCATGCACACGTGCAAGTAGGTAGTATTATAGTATATTATACAATGCGATTTGTTGCATTCACAGTTGCGATGCGATGCGCATTTGAATGTGGGATGATCGTGGCTCGTACATAATTACTTTTTTTCAATTGATCGTTTGTTCGTCTGATCATTCATTCATTCATTCATTCATTTATCGAATCAACATTGCCCACATGATGAATACAAAGAGAGCCAAGAAATTCTTGGCCGGTCCGGGTGGGTGGCGCTCTGCGCTTCTCAAGCTCCTATACAAATCAATACCCTCATCCTCATCCTCCCACACAGGTAGAGGATTTACTAATAATACAAGTACGAGTACACGGAAAAGCCCATCATTGGCGGGCTGGATCAGTGAGTGGTATGTAGTATGTACACGATGTACTCCGAGCTCGGATTCCCGGCACCAGCAGTTTGGACGGGACGATGATAATTTGAATGAATGTAAACCTAGACCCAAACCCAAGGATTTCTTGGCCATCCTCGACCAGATCACGCGGTGGCGCGCGCGCGCTCTCGTGTATGTATGTACATATGTTTACTTTGAAAGGAGACGGATTTGATGAAGCGTGCGGGTGATCGATTGTACGGTGAATTGATGTGGGTTCGAGGTCTGGGCTCGCGTAGCTGTGCAGAGTAAGTCATAAGTACATCGTGTCTGACTGGGGGCTCGTGAAAACTGGTTAGTCATTTATTTGGGAGGATGCAAGGACTCCTGCAGGTGTTAATATCCAGTATCCGGATCAACAAGAATATTAGGGCAATGTCGTGTGGCGACTCGGGGGGTGCCCTAGTAGGGGAGGCGCAAGCACCGTGCCATGCCGTAGATGATGCCTCTCCTCGACACCATAAACGTCGCATGAACACTCGGCGAGTCTCCGAGTCGGCTCTCACCGCGCCAAGGACTCCAATCCTATATAATTCACGATTCATAAGGGACACGCGGTGCGAGCCTACCTATTGAGTTGCCGTGACATGAACACGAGAGTCCAGGTCGATATCAACGGAGCTTCAAGGTCCTCAGGTTGGCTGCTTGGCGCTTAAAGTCTGTCTGTCGTCAAACTCGCGTCCTGGTGACCCGACCGGGGGTCCATTGGTACTCCGAGTCCCAGACCAACGGAAACTTTTTACCCTCGTGTGATTGATGGCCTCGTATAATAGAAATAGATAGAGAGCCCCAAGTCGGGGTCCTCGTTCTCATGTGTATTAGAGGTCGGGAAGGAAAGTGTTGGGATAAGGTTTAGGGCTGAGATTAAGTAGATCAAGGCATTTTTGGTGTGTGGGTACACACGTACACGATACATAGTACGTGGGTCGATGGAGAATTGTTGTTCTGCTTCGGTTGACGTCGGAGAAGTGTCCTGCTTTTAATTTATCGAACGTGTTACGAGTTATTTGGGTATTGGGTATCAAAGCCTAGATCGAGTTCAAAGGATACTGTGGCAGGTAGTTAAATCTTTAATCGCCTGTTAGGTAAGGTCTCAGGGGCTGGGAATGACAGAGCTGATGTATCCGTGAGTTAACGTCAAAACGTTGCCATTCAGAGGGACCGAGACCTTGTTAGTTCTCAAGAAAAGTCAATCGGCAAGAACGAGCTAGTGCCAAGATTAGGGGGAAATACGTCCAGTAAAAAGCCACAAAAGTCTGATAAGATTACACTCATGTCGTGATAGAACCTTTCTTCATGATAATAGGGACCGCGGTAAACGGTCGCGTGGCAGCTAAAGAACTGTACATAGAGAAATGTCAGACTTGTGGCGCGGCGCTGTACACCTTAGTGCAGAGCGTAATGCTACAATCACGTCATCGTTCCATCGGGAGATTCGGGATGACACAGTGTTTTAGACAAGTTTCATGTCTGTTCGACTTGTGTTTTTCTATGAAGAAGGTGTTGACTCCATGACAATGCTAAGCGTCAGGAGAGTACACTCGATGATGGCATGGAGAATACGGAACTACGGTCCAAGAGCCGGTGCAATATACGAAGCCTCCATAGAGCGTTCCTAGCCTTGGCGAATACATTCCAGATATGACGTTTGGAACCAGTAACGTCTCCTGCCACACAGAAATTCCACAATACTGACCTGGAACAATATAGTCCGCCCATATGTACCTAGAAACCGAGATCTCGGAGGATTGATGCATAGGGGTCGGTCCGTCACTGGAGTCGACCAGAGCCAAGGATCGACGTTGAATTGCCTGCCCCAACGTAGCGAGATGAGCAGGGTTTGGACCCGGACATGGATCTCTCGAGTGTACCGGTACGAGCTAGAACAGTGAGTTCCTGGCTTTATTGAGATGATTTGTGATTCCAGCCTTGGCCGTGATGGTCTTTCTTTTGTCTATCGATGTACCTTTCTGCCGCGAGACCCTCTATACGAATTCCAGACAGATGAGGGAATATGGCCAGACGTTTTTTGGTCGTGTGCCACTTACCAAGCGCGTTGTTTGAGAAACACCCTGATAGCATGACTTTAGACTCGAGTGAGAAATGAGGATCTGGACCTTGGACACCTTTTCATGAAGAGCGATTGATCCATTCGTATGATATTCTTGGAATCGATTCATTGTATGTTGTGGGATATGAAATGAGGAAGATGCCTGGATATGGAAACACGTCAGGAAAGTCCGGGCATCGGTCAAGATCCGTCTATATCTATCTCGTGAAACAAAACGCCTTTGTCAGGTCGGAAACTTACTACTTCAGCACATTGCTGCGCCGACAAGAGTAGGACGTATGATTTTGCACGCGGATGGTAAGTTCAAAATTCATCCACAGAGTCTTCTCAATACATAGAACTTACATGTGTCAGGAAAAGTTCCGAGATAGGTCACAGGTAAGGGCTTTCGTCAAAATCAAGCAGATTAGCCAATGTAAGAGCGTGGTTACGGGGGAGCTTACCCCAGCCAATGAGTCAAGTTTCGGTAATGCAGCTTATATAGAATGGATCTTTTTTTGATTGTCAATGCTCCTGTTCAGTGGACGTGGCCAAATGAAATAAGTCAATCAAATTTGTAAATTGCCTTGTCGTGTCGCGGTGGGTATCCCATCGTCTATTTTTGGCTCTTCTCAGATCGTCCTCCTCCCACCGATGTACTATGGACAATGAATCCTCGGCATCGGACCTATCATTGGGGTTGAGACGCAATCATCGAGACAAAAGTTGGCAAGTTAACAGAAAATCCGCATCACCAAGACACCCTAATTTCTATATCTTGGTATCATAGTTGTCGTCAAAGTAAGGTAGCACTTGTAGATAATCAGACAACATACAAAAAACAAATATTTTCTGTATCTTTCTTCCAAAATTTCACTGCGAGCTCAACTTTATCGAGTACTTCTGTGGGGCCGTCAAAAAATACCTTTACACTCACTGTGATTACACATTTGCAAGGAGAATATGCCAAAGGCGCTTGCATCAGTATCTATTTTGACAATCAGGAAATGGGAAAATCAGGTGATGAGGTGGATTGAGGCTTATTGGGGTGGTCTGGCAGCAAATGAAGCTCAAATTCAGGTTTGTAAATTCTCTTCCAAGCACTACAAGTCTCATAGAAGGATTCCGGAGACAGTTGCGGTAGCTTCTAGATGCATAAATTACTATATATAGTAGGAGTGGCGGAATTGGGCTTGACAAAAAATTCTATCTCAGTCAATCTTAAGAGTTTGGAGAATCGGCCCTGGGGATTTGTTCTACTAATGAAAATACACCTTTTGGCTAGAGGAATAAAAAAAATAGAGAATTTCCTTGAGGCATGACTTTCATTGTACAAAAGTAGCGGTGACTAAGCGCCGCGTTCCAGACAAGGCCCGGGCCGGCCCGACACCGAAGTGAGGAACGCGCTATTTGTATCTGCTTGATTTTAGGGACATTGGCCTTCAAAATCTTTCTCTTCACCAGACCACAATGCCTGGTCCTATTCGCTCGTTGCCTCCACCCAATAAGAAGAGAAAGATCCAAGATGATCCTCACACTTTACAGCTGATTCAGCGACTAGAAGCTGACTTGACTGAGGCCGTCTCAACCAACTCTTCCCTGAATTCTTTAGCCGATCTCTTGGACCTTGCACTCAAAACCAAAGAGGCCAGTGAGACCTCGAAAGCCATCTATGCTCTCTATAGGATATTCGTTCTCGTAATTTCAACTGAGAAACTTGGACTCGGGGGTGATGAATCGGCGAAAGTGGTGAAAACATGGCTTTGGGATCGGCTTAATACCTATGTCGATTTTCTCGGTGGACTTTTGAAAGACCAGGAAAAGACCCTTCGAGTATGTATCCAGTGAACATTCAGTGCCTGTACTGATGTTACACAGATATCAGCTTTACAAATACTGTTTTCGTTGCAGAAGCATCTATCAACATCTTACTCCAAGTCCACCCCGTCTCAGCCGCAATTCCACAACTCTCACTTCCGAAGAATTGTTTCATTCCTTCTCCTATGCCCACCATCGCCTCGTCAACGCGTAACACAAGAAGATACAACACTCGATACCGACGTGCTGCGCCAATTCCACGAGACTTGGTTCAACATCCACGACGACATACGGTGGTTCTTTCTACGTGATGCAGCGTATGTTATCCCCTCACCTGTTGTATGTCCGCACACAAATGCCTTTTTAGGACCCTTCTCAACTCCACATCGCCTAAAACTGCCCCAAATCTTCCACACAATATGTTGGCGATCCTTGAACGCTTGAATACCTTCCCTACTGAAAAAGGGGAGTTAAACTCATGGTGGGTTTCCGAGATGGGGGGAAAGCCGCCAAAACCTAAGCGAGTGTCTAAGAAAGGCGACGAGGCAGAGTCTTCTGAGGATGAGGCTGAACTTCAAGACGAGGGTGATGAGGATGATTGGCGTAAATTCTTCGATGAGGAACCAGAAACGAAAGACAGGAAGCCACAAGGTCCCGGGGCACGCCTACATAAGCTCACAATACACCAATCTCTTCATGCTCTCGCGTCGCACCGCGCAGTGTTTACACGGGCATGGTTAGCACTTCTACCGCGGTTGTCCTTGGTTGAAGGAGATGAAAAAGCTCTAACGATGCGTGCACTGAATGTCATGCACCATGGAGTGATGCCTCATCTTACACGGCCGGTCCTAGTGATGGACTGGGTAGGTACCTCGGTGGATTACGGTTTGTTTCAAATTCCGCATGTGCTGACCGAGCACTAATGATTGTGCAGGAGGGACGGTGGGCCTTTTGGCTTTGAACGCTTTGTTTGTGCTCATGAAGGAGTACAACCTGTGAGATTGTACTTTTTCTTGCCTCGAGTCCGCACTAACATCATCCATCATCCAGTGACTATCCTTCATTCTACACTCGTCTCTATGCATTCCTTGACCGCGATGTACTACACCTCAAACATCGAGCACGATTTTTCCGCATGACTGAACTTTTCCTCAGTTCAACGTGCGTTCACTCCTGCGATGGATTCAAGCTATCCCGTTGACCATCCTGTAGACATCTGCCCGCTAACCTCCTTGCGTCCTTCGTCAAACGCCTCTCCCGCCTCTCCCTCACTGCACCCCCTGCTGCTATCGTCATGGTCGTACCCTTCACATACAACATCCTAAAACGGCATCCGGCCTTGATGGCTATGATTCACCGCGTGGACTCAGAAGACCCGTCGAATGGTAGGCGTCATCATTTAACGCGCAAGCCCCAGTAATTTGATCAGCACTGTAGATCCATTTCTTCCAGACGAAATGGATCCGCTGCACACGCAAGCACATCTCAGTTCGCTCTGGGAGCTCCTGTCACACCGTTCCCATTATCATGCGAGCGTGGCGACACTCGTAAAGATCTTCTCCGAAGCGTTCACGAAGCCTAGCTATGCGATGGAAGACTTCTTGGACCATACGTATGGAACCGTGAGTTAAAACAAAAAGGCTGTCGAAAATAATGATTATGCTAACAAAGGATTACAGCTATTTGAAACGGAAGCGAACAGGAAGATCAAGAAGGATCCTGCATTATCTTTGGAGACGGGCCAAGGCAAAATTCTGTTTCCTCTTACTCCTGATATCAACATAGAGAGAAAAGCGGAAGGTGAGGTGCGTATAGAGGGAGATGTTGTTAGTGAATTGTGGTCGTTTGCATGAACTTTGGATTCTCCAGACAAAGCAAAAGCAATATTCGCCTACGAAATGATGAATAAGAATGAACATTTGGACCCTCAAGCGAACAACCGACCTGCCTGTCATTTACTTGGAACTACGTAAATTCTTCAAAAAAGTCCGCGCCATTCGCTCAGCTAGTGTGTCAAGAACTTCATTGTAGAATAATCGTGTATAATCTTGCAAGGCGTCGCGGAAGCCGTGGACTGGGTTATCAACATTCACCTTGATCGGCGCATACAGAATATCGTGATGAGCGTCTAGATGAAGTGCCATATAACGTTCGACATTGCGCTCGTGTTCGGATTCATCATAATCAACCGGCATAAGATCTGAGTGCCTATCAGACCTTACTTAACTTGCATCAACAATTTGAGAAAGCTAGCACTCACGTTTCCTTCAAGTGTTCCAAAGACGTTGACCACGGTACTCTCCTCTTGCATTCGCGGCAAATCCAGTCAGTAGAGTGGTACCAACTTTCAGACATGGGACTCATTTTGAAATATGACAGATGATATGCCAATGCTACTTCTGCTGAAGTCAGGTTCGCAAGTTCTATCATACTTCCGTCAATTGATTCACTGGGGTCCTTCGCTCCGTGTCGAGAAGTAACATGATCAATCTTGAAGCAATACAAGGCTTAGCAGATGAACAATTCAGGTTACGGATTCACATACGACGATAGGCCATCGCATCAATAAGCGACCCTGGTCAGACTTGCATTGGGTACACTCGAAACAAGATTCTGAAGCAATTAGGGCTTCGTTTGTCACGGATTCCGAAACAAATTTGCAACGATGAAGAATGAGTCTCGCACTCTCCGAAGCTCGTTGAGCGTAAGAGATGTGGGATCCAAGATACCAAGGCTGACAATCCAGAGTTTTGAAGTACTCATCTGTATCGGCATCACGCCAGTGAATTTTGGTGAGGCAACGGTGGACTAGGATGCGAGGGTACGAGATCAAACTACTGCACCGACTGCAGTGGAAGAACGTCCCTGCATATTTCAATGTGGACAAGGTAGCGCTTGTATCAGTCTTGGGATGTCTATCGATTAGTTTGATTAACGCCTCGTCTGTGGACTGTCGCCATTCCGTAACCGCCTGAGGGAAGTCAACCATAGATTGTTGAAAATGAAGTTCCGAAACTTCTTCTTCGATTGGGGTGTCTTGAATGATAGCTCTGAAGGCAGGTATAGCGGCTACGTCACCAACAGATGGAAGTATTGCATGGAGAGGCTGAAATGACGCGTATGTCTCGAGCACTTGGGACAGGATCTTCCCGCGCCTCTTGATCGTATTCTTGTGTAATTTATCTAGGCGGCATGCCTTGGCTTTCTCCATAAATTCAACGAGAGCATCCTTGATATTGCTCCATACTGTCTTTCATGAGTGGCGCATACAGATAGTATCGTCAAAATCTTACTCCGTTCTGTCAGTACTTTAGGTTGCTTAACAAGTTTATGCTCCGAGAGTTTATGTTCTGGAAACCACATCCCATTGGCGTTGCTTTCTAGATAGGATATTTCTTCACCCCAGCCTAATAAAACTAATTAGAAGGCAATCAAGACAAAGAAGAAGTTGTACCGAGGTCTGATAATTTAGCTTTGATACTATTCACAAGTGAACGACAATTCTCAGTCACTGAGTCAATAAGAAAAAAATCAACGAACGCTTGGTATCGCTGGTCTCGCAAATTGTCCAGCTCCTTTGATCGTTCAACATTCCGAGTCTGATTCCACTTGTCACATCGGTTTGCATGCTGTGGTTCACTCACATAGGTACATGAACTCGCGGCATATGTATTTCACACACCTCCTTTCGTACCGCCTGTTCAGAAAGTTTCCTGGTGCACCATTCATCTAATGCAGGACCTTCGAGGCCTTTCCTTTCAGCTAGATACTGACACAATGTATCTCTATTGACGAACAGATCCGGATAACGCCCTACAACAACCGTAAGAAAGTATCCATCAAACTGTACAAGCAAACTTACTATTATTCACGATCAATCGATGAGTGGGGATCAGGCTTTCTGGGATGTCACAAAGCCATGGAAAATGTTCGAAACTGACAACAAACGATGCGAAGAATGGAATGTAGAATACAGGCAAAAAATAAAGCGACATACTGTTCTGCAAAGCATTTTTTGCATGCCCTTGTTCTCAGAATCCACAGGATTGCCTTGGAATTGATATAAGCTTTGAGGCAGAACTTGAGGAGTACTTCAGGGCGGATCAAAGGAAGAACTATTGAAAACAACCGACCTGGCAATATGGGTAAAATACCAGATTCGTATATGCCGGCTCGCTCATGTCAACGGGACATTCTGGAAGACCAGGAATACGGGCTCGAGCGTTCTTCCATATGTATGCGGCGGAACGACGCATAAGTATATTTCTCAGTGGCTTCGACACCCTAGAAAGGTTTAAAATGTCTATCGGATCAAGTTGCAAAAAAATCTGGAGGGCAAGACTGTCAGACTCGCGACGATATAATGAATCGGTTAACTGGGTCACCTCGAAGAGAATATCGAGAGGGAGCTGAGATATCTCTTCCAATCGACCACGCTTCCCCTTTACTGTTCGCCTGAGTTTGGAGCCCCCATCTTCGACTGTGGATCTCTTGACCTTTGAGGCCTTGGATGGGATTTCAGGGATAGTGGCTTTGTCGACATCGTTATCATCAGAATCTATATTGTAGTTTAGCTCTGGAGCGGCGCGTAGACGCTTTGAGCGACGCTGCATGAATGATAGAACGACGGGCGCTTCAAAGGTTGTTGTACAGAAAGAAAACAACAAACACCGACGATCATTGTTCGTGGTTCGCCACTCTTTGGGTCACCTGATCGAGTCACAAATTGAGATTGCAGCGAGTCCGCGACGCGTCTCGCCCTGAACTCTAGCAATATGGACGAGCCCGAATCTTGATTGCAACTCCAGCCATTGAGAAATTCTAGTGCCGTATGGAATTTTCAAACGTGTTCTGCTTATCAGAGATGAGAAGCAAGTTGACACTCGGACATCTACACTTGACTTACACATTGGACAGTGCATTGATCTAAGTGCTATGTCCGTAGGTTGGCTCGCATCAGACGTCTATTTTCATTGATATGCGTTCAATTGCAGAAGGACTTGTTTCTCACCTGTTTTCAGGGTTACACCTCTTCCATCCTCGACGATTCCGAGTTTTCTGCCCACGCCACAGAATATTGGGCAGTCTGCCCTTGGCACGGTTGATCGCCTTGTCCATGAGGACATTGGTCGCCCGTTGTTCTTGCGTCTTTATCAAACGCCACTTCTGTTCCCCACCCAGAGCTGTCCTGAAGCCAGCTGCATAATAACTTTTGAGATATTATGTACGTAACAGTAATTCAAGTCCAATTCAAGTTAAGATACTGGGATAGAGAAGGAGCCCACGTTGTGGGAGATGAATCGATTTCCCTACACTTGAGAGGAGAAGGAAAGAAGTTGGCGAACGGTTGAAGAGACTGGTTGTCTCGTTTGGATGCTCGGATATATATGAATGTAAAAAGAAAAGGCGGACAGAGAGCAACTGTAGACAAAGTACGAATTTGAAGAACAAGCCCAGCTTTTGGCCCCCATTCCAACTTACTACCATGAAGGTTATGTGACCAACTGTGTAGAAAACAGCTTCTATTTTGTCGAAAAAATGTCTGCCATCTGTTGAGCTATCATATCCAGCCTGACGCTGGAATACCGGTGGCGGTAAGGTAAGAGTGCATCGCGGAAGCCATGGACCGGATTATGAACGTTGACCTTGATTGGCGCGCATAGAGTGAAGAGGGACGACGCATCAAGATGAATTGCCAGATAACGATCGGGATTGCACTTATGGTCAAGCTTCGTGTAATCAGCCGGGAGAACACCCGGATGCCTGTAGTGTCTTAATCCAATTGTGTGGATACTACAGGTAGAGGAATACTCACTTTTGCTTGTAATGCTCTAGGGAATATGACCATGGAATACTCTTCTTGCACTCGATGCAAACCCAGCACTTGTTGTGGCACCATGCCTGAGACGCGGGACTCATCCTGACGTATTCCAGCATACCCGCCAATACCTTTTCTGCTGAAGTCAAATCCGCCAATTGGATTACACCAGTGCAATCAGTAGTAACATCTTCCCTGTGGTGGCCCGTAATATGATCGATCTTGGAAAGACATAAGGATGAGCAGATGTAAACAAAGAATAGATGATCTACCTACCACGATAGGCCACCTCATTATTAAACGACCTTCATGAGACTCACACAGGCGGCATTCAAAACGGAGGCCCGATTTGGTGAACTCGCTCAGAACATCATCCGTCTCGTCATCAAGCTGGCAATCATGAAGTATGAGCTTAGCTTTGTTAGACGTAAGATGGTCATATCGGATAACCGAATTTTCATGATTCCAAGGCTGACAGCCCAGACTTCTGAAGTATTCGTCAAGACCTCCATTCGGCCAGCAGTTGGTGGCACACTGGTGGATCAGGACTCGAGGGTAAGAGAGTTTCTTCCGGCACCTACGACAGAGGAAAAATATTCCTGCCTGTCGCAGTGTAGCTAGAGTAGCTATTTCCTGCATGTCTGGATGATCGTTAATCATTGTGATCAACGTTTCGTCTTTAGAATGCCGCCATTCTGTAACGATTTGAGGAAAATCCACCATTGCTTGTTGATAATGAAGCTCTAAAACTTCTTCCTCGAGCGGCGTATTTTCAATGACAACTCTGAAAGCAGATAAAACCGCAACGTCGGCAACGGATGGAAATATAGCATGAAGTGGCTGCGAAGAAGCATATGTTTCAAGAACTTTGGCGAGAACGTCACCACGACGTTTAATTGTCTGTCTGTAGGACCTGGTCAGGCGGCGCGCTTTGGCTCCCTCGAGGAAATCGATAAGGGTACCCTTGATGTTGTTCCAGACTGTCCTTCATGAGTGGAGTACACAGAAGAAGTCGAAAATTCTTACTTCGTTCCGTCAGGACTTTAGGCTGCTTGACAAGTTTATGCTCCGATAGCTCCATTTCGTCGTATTCCCAGGCGTTGTCTTCAAGATAAGCGACTTCTTCACTCCAACCTACAGAACTGCATAAAAAAGCGTTTGACACGAAGGACAGGGACGAACCAAGATCTGATAATCTTTCTTGAATACTATATAATGAAGGATCCCAGTCATTATAGTGAACAAGGAGAGAGATAAGAACGGACGCTTGGTATCGCTGCTCACGGAGATTATCCAGCTCAATCACTCGTTCTGAGTTCCGATCCGCATTCCACAGTTCGCATTCATCCGCATGCTGTCAATGTGTAGTTCAGATGAGCACGCGTATGTCAGGTATCATGCACCTACAGACCTTTTTTCGTGCCTCGTAATGAGAGCATTTCAAGGCGCGCCATTCGTCAAGTGCAGAGCCTTTGAGATCTCTCTTTTCGGCTTGATACTGACGCAATGTATCAGCGTTTACAAACGTGTCGTGAATGCGGTCTGTAAAGCAGGGGTGTCACAGAGTATTTATAGGCATGTATCGAGTAAACTCACTATTATTGACGGAGAGGGTACAAGTAGGTATCATGTTTTTCGTGATGTCTTCATCATATGGGAGAGATACGAAACTGGCAAACGGTGTGTATTCGTTATTCAAAAAAGTAAGATGCAGCAAATATCTGACTGACTTCAGGGGGATGCACTGTTTGCAAATTCTTGTTCTCATTTTCCACAGGATTGCCCTCGAATTAACGTAGGATTTCAGACAGAACTGGACAAGTATATCAGAGAAAGTTGAAAGAGATTGCATTGAAGATGCCAGACATGGCAGTATGGATAGAAGACCAAATTTGCGTACGCTGGTTCACTCATATTGTCGGGACATTCTGGGAGGCCGTCAACTCGGGCTCGAGCATTCTTCCACACATAAAGGGAGGAGCGACGCATGAGGATATTTCGCAGAGTCTTGGAGGTCCGGGAAAGATTCAAGATGTCGATCGGATCGAGTTGCGAAAAAATCTAAGGTAAAAAGGACTGTTAGAGGACAACATGATGAAGATACCGGCTAAATCACCTCGAAGAGGACGTCAAGAGACAGTTGAGATATCTGTTCTAATTTCCCCCGTCTTCCTCTCACCACCCGCCTTGGTTTAGATTCCCCAGCTTTGACTGACGATTTCTTCTTGACCTTCGTGCCCTTCTTAAGCGCAGGATCAGCGGCGTCACTGTCGATGTCGATGTCGATGTCTACACTGTAATTGGGTTTCGACGCGGTGCGGAGGCGCTTTGAGCGCCGTTCCATCAAGCGTTATATGTGTCGTGGTATGAAGAAAGAGCGGTGATCACGATCTATCTTCTGAGTCTTCCGCCGCCTGTCCCACTGGCCAGGTACATACATTCTTGTCACCTGATCGAGACAAGTCTCAATTAGGCGACGCGTCGAGACGCGCCAAACTCTGTTCTTCCGCATGCCACCGTCAATGAAATTCACCAGGAACGTCATGAACGCGACATGCTCAAATGGAAACAAGAAACAAGTTGAAATTGAAAAATAATAATAATACATTGACAATCTGCACCACAACTAGCCTGATCTAGCACATCGCACCCATACCGACTCAATCCACATTCGACTCAATCCGCATTAAAATGAGGAAGAACTTGTTTCTCTCCTTTCAGTGGCCATATCTCTTCCATTGTTGACGCGTCCCAGATTCTCCCTCCTCGTACTACGAAGCGAATATCTCGGGTCTTGGATATATCTCCATTGAGAATATCAATGCCTGGAGGATAAACCAGCAAGTCCGCCAACTTGTTCTTAGAGAGAGTCCCAACTGCTCCAGAGAGCCCAAGTGTCTTTGCGGCTGAAGAAGTGGCAGCACGAATAACCTGGAAGGGGTCAAGGGTCACTGATATGTGTCGCATAAGTCTTCGGGATGTCTGAAAACCTACCTCATAATTTCTCAAGCCCCCTTGCTGAGTGAAAAACATCTCTTTATGGTAGTTAAGGCCTAAGGGCGGCTCTCCGTGAGCACCGATATGAGCCAAAACACCTTTTTCGATCATTTTGGCAACAGAAGATGACGTATTAAAGAGTTGGTAAGCTGGAAAATCGCCATTAGTTGGCAAATATACACAATCATCAGAAAAGCGTACAATGGACAGGACGAGCGGTGGATTCAGTCAGCACCTGGAGTTGGTCGTGTCTTGTAAAGCGCCTCAACCTAAAGAGCGTTTATTAGATTCGAAGCTCGAAACATTCCTGTCCGGTATGACGCACTTCGGATCGTTAGGTATGTCTTCGGTGGCCCATACAAACTGTTCGCCGAAGGCTCCTCCGTAATTTACGATGTGGGTAGGGGTAGTCCCTGTCCCACTCAACGCATATAGGGTGAGTATATCATCATAGAGAGTAGGGACTGGTAAGGCATGTTCCACAGTCGTCATCCCTATAAGCTATATGAGCGGCATTCTGGTATCGAGAGAGTTATTTCCAGACCATCGATGATATACGTCAGATCCCAATCTTGGTTCATGCCTCCCTCAGGCACGCAGAGCATACTAAGGTTTCGTGCAGCCAGTAAAAGTCGCTGTCGTGAAGCTCTGCATCGTACATCAACCTTTGTGACACGTAGCGGTAGATCGAAGAATCTTACATACCGAGATGGTAAATTGTAGTTCTTGTACGAGATGCTGGCCGGGCCGCCCTCGGCTTTGATCCTCATAAGTGCAGAGTAGGCCTCTGCCTCGTCGACGATATCCTGATGGATACCTGGCTCTCCAGCACCATATATAATGTCACCGACGGTGAAGATACGAGGCCCTATCATTTTTCCGCTTTCAACCCGGCTCCGCTCCACGAATCCCTCGACGGTATCAGCGCTGGGGCTGGAAGGATCGAGATCAGTCATGTATACTAATCGATTTGAAGAATAGAGAGAAATAAATTCACTTGTGTAGAGTTGTCACTCCATAAGCCAGGAACGTCTCCATCTCCCAAGATTTAGCGGGGTATCGGTTAGCAAAACCATTCCAGTGGGCATGAACGTCTATGAATCCGGGTACAACAAATCCTAAGAATTTTCAATAAATGCATACTCAGTACAATACATCGATAATCACCTCCATAAGCATTGATAGCTGTGGCCGTCCCATGCGGGATCGCTTCGTCTTGCGCTAAATGCCCAATACTCGCTATGACTCCTCCGCGAATAATCATGAGACCGCCCTGAATAACATCCCACCGTTCTTGGCCAGTCTCCATCGTCAACAAGGTCGCGTTATAAATGACAACTTGATCACTATCCTCCGCGTCACGTTTCAGACGTGCGATATCAGTTGAGTGTTCAACGACGATTTCCTGGTAACTGATCTGGTCCTTGACGCACGAGATCCCGAAGTTAACGGGGTCCTTGCCAATGGCAGAAGAGCATTCCTGCAACTTGAAGATCTCGAGGGAATGGAGGTATGGTCCTAGAGGCAAAAGAGGCATAAGAAGGATCAATGACAAGGTCAACGAGATTGATGAGGGACGTACCAAGGAACCAGAAGATCTTTTTCCCATCTCTGGTGAACGTGACATCGTGGCCACCATCCAAGCTCACCCTAGCCAGACCCTTCGTCGCATTGCCTGGCCTAGACCACACCTCATCGCCCTCTTTGAGCTTACCACCCGGGGCAAGGTAAACATGGAAGAAGTCCACAAAGGCGATGTTTTCAGCTCTATAGCCGACCTTCGACACCGTAGGAGCAACAACCAGTTCTGTTGACATTTTCCCAACAGCGAGAGGGATATGCGTGTACTTCCCAAACTTGTCTGGACCGGCTCCGAGGTCAATGATGAATGCCTTACTCGATTGTTGTACCAGCAGCTTCTTGTTCTTCTCCAAGAAACGCATGTTGACTCGATCCTCCGTATCAATGTCCGATGGCACGAAACGAATATTGTGAATCTCAATCGAGTGTGAGGTAGTCGAGTCTTCAGACGGTAACATAATGTCGCCAATGTATAGTCCAACCCCTGCAGTGGCAAGGATGTCGCCCGTGAGGAGATCTCCACCGCTCTTCAGGAAAGCAATTTGTCGTCCCAGCCCTGGACATTCACAAAGGACAGGAGAGAAGTACCGACCGAAGGGTAGCCCAATTAGCTCGTACGCGATTCCGCTCTGTAGATCCGCAAGTTCAAAACTTGTGAAACGCGTGTCTGACCATCGGGCATGGAGAATGAGGTGATCCATGCCGTGTACGAATGTGGGGGAATAATACGGGGCAGACTCATTCAGGACAGGAACTTTCGTGACAGATTTTTCGCCGACTTTCTGTACGTAGGCAACACCCGCAGCTTGGAACACGACTTTACTCCCGTTATCATCGACGCGCAGCTCTTTGAACGCACGAACACGTTGTGTATCCTGTGTTTCCAATTTGAAAACATCGAATTCATCCCGGCGTGTCTCGGCAAGACGTGTCTTGATATGTGCGACGAAGGGGATGGGGTAAGGTGACGTGGAAGACGCGACTTTCTCGCCAAACTCGTTGGTTGTAAGAGGAACTGTATAGATCTGACCCGCTGCCCAAATGATGACGGCGTCGTCAGATGGCGTGAATGCGAATGAGGGGTATGTCCCCATGGGAGCCGAGACGGTGGTGAGGTCATAATTGAGTCCGTACCATATGTGATGTATAGTCCCTGTTGATAGATCTCTAGAGATGAAAGTGAGCATCCTGAATGTCGTTACGGCGATGAACTGACTTGAGCACGAGAGCTTCCTTGTCACGAACTCGGCGCACAAAAGCAAGTGTACGGCCATCACGCGATAGTTCAGGGCGACTGGCTCCACCAGGAGAGACATCGACCAAAGTTTTAGTCTCCTCGGTGGTCAAGTTCTTTTGAAAAATGGCATAAATGCCCTGGTGGACATCTGCAAAGGTCTCAGAAGTGTCCTTTCCGCAATATGTCATGCTACGAACCTTTGCTATAATCGAACGCAGATGCGTCCCTGACATTCTTTGAATAAATAACGCTATCGCTGCCATACCAGACGTGCTGCTCCGGGCCAATTTGCTGATCACCATATTGCTCTGAGGACCAACCTGTGGGTAGAGTGCGGCTCGTGGTACGTTTGCCATCTCCCACAGCGATGTTAACGCGCTTGCGTTCTTGAAGGTCGGTAACGGAGGGGACGGGATACTCCCAACCTTCGCCGGCGCCGAGACTACGTCCAGAGGTGTACCATTTGGTGGCGACGACTTTGTTGCCTGACGGGTGGAAGCGTGCATCGGTGACCCATCGGTAGGTTTCATTGGTAACGCGTTGGGCTACGCGTGTAATATATACTTTAGTATAGATCACAGTATGAAGTATGTAGACGCAACACGTACCATTCAGTCGGCCTTCCCTTAGAAGCCTATTGTATCGTCTCTGATGGTCTTCCTTGAGTCCGTTGGCCAATAAATCCTCCTCAAACTTCTGAGCCTTCAGCGCCATCCTCAAGTCGTCGTCCGCCAAGTCGTCCGATCTCAAATCCATAGCCTCACACCCCTTCCAGAGCGTCACCCAAATATTCTCCACACCGAGCTCAGCATCACTCCTGAACACCAACCTATCACCTTCTGGGGAGAAGTGCGGATCGGAATCAAACGGGACACCCAGGAGAATAGGCCGTGCCTTCGTCAGACCTTTCCTTGCGACTTCGGCCGCAGGAAGACAGTACAAGTCCCCGAGCATATCGAACACGATGTCGCCAGACTTGGGGTGAACATCGAGGCGCAGCCATGTGCCCTCTGTAACGTCGTACTCGAGTTCACGGGGGAATGGGAAGTCGGTTGAGATGTCCCATGGAGTTTGCTGGCGCAAAGGCCAGACGTTGTCTCGCCATTCAGACGCGGGGTCTGCGGAAGTTACGCGCAGAGGAACCTTGGAGACTTGGTTCTGGGTCAAAGCCGACCAGGGTGTTGGGAGGATGCTGGAGAGCGTGATGGCTGCGGAACATAGTGCGAGGTATTTGAAGATGCGAATAAAGGCTGTCGACTTGCGTGATGTTTGCCGTTGGGCTGAAGTTGTGATATATGGTAGCTCGATGGCGATGCCTGCACTATTGTCGGCGGCCTTGGACGCCATGCGATCCGTAAAAATGCTAATTGTTTATTGATGGCTATCATGCATATATATTCCCCACATTCGCACACATGTCGCGTTCATCAAGGTTCTAATACTATTACGATATTACATGGCCCGATGAAGAGATTTGCATTTTAGAATCAGAAAATGGTTATTAACATTAAGCTCAAGGATAAGCTAAATGAATAGTATAAGGTCGTAGCTTGGTCGTTCAGAAACGATCGATGATCAGTGATCCTTCGATTTGTTATCAGATTCTTCCTCTTCAACAGCGTCGTTGGTTTGAGCAGCTTGGAATTGAGCGGGTTTGCTGCCAACCACAGTCGCATTAATGCTAATTTCACGAAAGTAAGAAAACACCAGCTTAGTTTTCAAGAGACGATACGCACGTCAGCATGACCTGAACATTCTCTTTCTCGTCTCCACTTGAGCTTGGTAGCTCAACTGTAATTCTCTTGCTTCCTTTCCAGCCGAAGCTTCCTGTCGAAAACGTGCTCGGGGCCAAAGTGACATTCCCGATAAACCCAGGATCAACCTCGGTCTCCGAATCGGCAGTTGTGGACTCTGTATGGGTGAGATTTACATGTAGCGGTGAGGCAGTGGAATTGAACTTTTCAGCCGATATTGAGGGCTGCAATTTGATAGCAAGGCGGAGAGAAATAGTCAGCGCATTGAAGCACCCGATGAGAAGACGCACTTTTATCCCTCTCTTCCTCCCTTTCTTGGATGCTTTTTTAGTCGACTGTGAGGCGCCAGTCTTTGAAACCTTTGACGGGCGCGTGCTGGCGTCAGATTCCGGTGACGTTCGCTTGATTCCTGCTCGCGGATAGGTCAGATACGGTATGGTGACACCAGCACGAGGCTTACCAGTCATTGTGGTTAGCTAGAGAGAAGTTGAATGGCCTCCATGAGAACGGCGAAGTATTTTATACTGCATCTGTGGCATGCCTTGGCCCTCATTACGCGTTTGGAAGAGGTGACGTCACGCGGCGAACAATGGTCTCTACACACTCACGTGATGACAATTATGTAGCTTTGTCCCAATTTGTTTGACAGTCAACGCGCGTTTGACACCCACATTGAGCTTTCTGGCCCACAGCTTGAATGAGCCCGAAAACACCTACAATAATCAAAACTGCTCAGAGCTGTTCTTTCCAGGAAGTGAAGTTCCGAATCATGTTCTCCCCAACCTCTTCTACTCGGAAGATTTTGGCTGTCATCGCGTAAATGGATTTTCTTCCAAGTAGCGAAGTAGGCAAGATGGAATCACTCTTGGCAGACTCCGGTAAATTTCCATCTTTGGCATTTAACGTTCAATCATTTATACTCAAGAAAACTGATCATAGGTCTTCATAGGCATCAGGTGGTAAAATCGTGTCCCATGGCCCTTCTCATTTAAAAACCCATGTCCATCCTGAAAATCAGCTGTCATATGAGAACATCAACTTTATCGGATTCTACGTGTGATGAATGGATGCGTGGAGCTTAAGTCAGGCTTGCCCTGGTTTCAACATATAGCATAGCTGTCGGCCCAAGCCCCGAACGTCGGATCTCTCCATTACAGTACGTCTCAGCTTATACTAATAACCTTGTTGGATGTACCTAATTCGTGCAACTCGAATTCGTGGTTTAGAGACCAGGAGGAGGCGATCCTCCGCTCCATGACTACAAATGTCCACATGGCGACCGATATTTATTAAACCCGACACATATCCTATACAGGCACACGTCTTGCGGCGCACGGTTAACCTTCAAAGCTTCATGAGTAGCCAGTGGAAACCTTCCTCAACGGGTGGATATTGGTAGCTTTCCCGATTAAGGCCGGCGATCACAATATAATACTTGCCATGTATCACGCCACGACGAAGTTGATCACGACAGAGTACAAGCCGCCGACGTACCCATCGGTGCTAAGTACGATGAATTTAAAGTATCCACTCTGTGCCACCATCCATCTGACCACGCTGTCGCACCATCGATATCACGGCCCTGGAAGAGGGAAAATGGCTACCTCAATCTGTCGTCTCTACGTTCCGGGCCACTCATATCCCATCACGTGGCCGCCTCACCTTCATAAAGGGGAGTTGTCGATGCGGCCCATTGTTAGGCCGTTCGCTGTTATAAAAAGGTCCACCCGTTTTCCCATCCCCCCCTGCAACTTCTTTCGATGACACTACCAAAATCTACAGGGCATTCGCTGACGCAGGCGCCCGTCCACGATGCTTACCTCAGACACCCCTCTACAATAACCCAGAAGCCACTGCGAGGCCGCCGAGGAAGACTAACGCGGCTTCCTGATCTCCCCCTGGACATTCTATTTGTGGTGAAGTTATTCAATTCTTTTGATATCCGTTACCGTCAACTAAGTATCAACGTACGGAAACAGATATTTGGGTACCTGCATCCCCTCGACCTTCTACGCCTGGCGCGGTCTTGGAGGCAGATGCGCGCATTTCTTATGAGCCGTAATTCCAAGTGGATTTGGCGGCATGCCCTCTCCCGCGTCGAAGACCTCCCGGACTGCCCATCAAATATGTCGGAGCCCGAGTATGCAAACCTCATGTTCTCCCCTCTATGCCACGTTGGTACTTTTGTCACATCTCACTTGTTGACCAGCTCTTGAGGATTGTTGCTTGCATTAGTACTGCGGCACCGAACGGGCCCCGACAATCATATGGTTAACCAGGAACAGATCGTGCTCAAAGTGCTTCCCCAGCCAGTACGCCAATCTCTCGGTCTCATGTGTCTTTCAACTGATGGCAAGGGTAAGTTTCCAGCGTGCCCAAAAGCTGCGTCAAGCAAGCTCTTTCTCGTCGCTCCCAGATGAATGTTGGGAATTCGCCCAGCTGACCGGCAGGATCGTCCATAACACCTCCTTCGCCCCAATAACCAGCCGAGACACATGTCAGAATATCGTTAATATCGACCTCCTTCAGCGGTTGACTGAACAACACGCGATTGCGAAATGTCAGCCACAGGACCTGGAAATGTGGCTCAACAAAACACGACTTGATCACGCGGCATGGGCTGTTATTGCAGTAAATATATTACTCCACGTCATTATGTCCTACTTGACTGAATCACGCTTAGGACAGCTTAGCTGCTTGGCACCAGAATCAGGCACAAAAACGTGGCGACGAGCTTGTTGCTGCTCGTCAGAGACGATTAGACGCGTAGGCGTTTCATTCGTCGCGTCCTTGTTCGTGCTAATTTGTATATCTTCAGAGTTATCCGAAACTTAATCGCCGCTGGTACGCCTCCTCTCTTGTGACTTGATCTCCCACTTTGACTTAAGTATGAGGCACATCAAAGGTTATGCAAATGTTATCGAGAAAATGGACCTAGATCTACTGCGTCAGCACAAACTTGTAAGGAAGACAGGGGAACTCACAGACCGTGGTGAGCTATCCACTCCCGCCTTTCACCCGTTCACTATTGCATCCGAGAATTAATACGATGGCGCAGTTTGGGCGAACATAAAACCTCCGTTAATTGAATTCATGATGCAAGTCGAATCCAAGCTCCGCGAAGAACATCGACTCGAACAGATTACGCGACGTCGACGGCTTTTCGCAAAATACATTTCCGATCATTGTCCCCCATGTTATTCTATGTCCGTGCCTATCTCGGAGCTATCCCAGGCCTTTCCCATTAAATCCGTCATCGAGTCTTCCCCGGTAGATCAAGTTATCACCGTTAACGACTTCCCAGCTCCCCATGCTATATTTATGCTTTCTTCTCTGTGGCACCGACAAAAGCGGCTGGATCTTGTGCAAATCATGGGGAAATCCCCACTGATGCCACGGGTTACGAGCATCAAGTATCTGGATTTGGCGACAACTTTTTTCTGCTGTGATGGCCCCGGGTTTAGGGAGCCTATCGGTCAGCAGGATGTTTTGATACATCCGTCGGCCTTTTCTCTACGCCCTGATCGCGAGTATAACTCTGCGTTAGTGACGCGCCTTTTCGATGACTTCCAGCAAGAGTTTTGGAACTTTGGTGGTGATCGGATCTCCTTTCATGAAGGTGCTTACCTTGCCGCACGGTCTATTGTCGCTGCTGCTGGATTTGACCCGAACACTACGACGGCGGCCACGATGGATGGATCGTCGTTTCTCTTTGAATGTAGGTCTTGTAGATGTTCGACTGCCGGCAGATTGGTCATGTCCTGGAGACGAGCGGTTTGTTTCTCCTTTTTTTCGAGTACTATCATCTGGCTAATACGTTTTTGGTATACTAGATAATGCATGCTATCGACCATATGAATATTTCCAGACATCTGCCACTGCCGAAGTGGATTAGATTAGATCCCAGTGATCCATTTTATGCTACTGCTGTAGCTCAGATTGTTGGTGAAGAACCTTTTTTCCGTTGTCACATTTGCAATCTGTTCGGTGATGCTGCTTTGATCACGAATCACATCAGGGAGAGGTATGTTTTTAATGAGGCGCAGGAAGCATACTGTTGTGGCTGAAACGTTTTGCATTCAGGCACACTCTTTACCAAACAGTGACAGTTATGCGGCAGCCACATTCACCAGTCAGGGTACCATGTCCTTTGCCTTTGCTTGGTGACGGCCTCGATGGCTTGATGATGGCCTGTTGAATATTCGGCGCGACGTAGTGCCATCTTTCTTTTCCAATCCTGTGTCTTTCGTCGATTGACCGGGTATCTAGTGTAAGTACTTTGACATGTATATATATAATAGACACGTGCTACAAGTCAAAGTCAAAGTCAGAGTCAGAGTCATCGCCTTTAGATTTTGAGCCACCCATTGATGTAGCTTTTGATCGCATACGTGAAGAGGGATCGTCATCGTCATCGTCACTCTCATCGTCCTTGCGCCGATGTTCGGGTCGCGGTCGTTCAGGCATGTGAAGTGCACCTGTCATCAGAAGAATGGCTTCCAGCTCTACACATCACATTGAGTTGACATGAATCTCCAAGGAAATAAAGAAATGTGCATACCCTCTATTCGTCGCTCCTGGTCGGCGCCCCAGGCAACGATTTGATTGCGAATCTCTCCCTTCTTGTACACAATGATCATGGGCACGCGACTGTCAGGTAAATTGGGTATACATTTATCGCCCACGATTGAAACAAATTTTGTTCGTGGGTAGCGCTCTGCGAGTAATCGGATGTGTTGGGAAGCTCGGTCTGACCGAGGAATACTGTATCGCGACAAAGGTAAGATATGAATAACAGGTATTCACGAAGAATGACTCACCCATCTTTGTATAGAAAGCATACCACACCAGTCCCTGACTCTTCCTCGTCATCCTCTTCGCTGATCTTACTAGCTTCCGTAACTTCTCGAGTGTAGTCATCCCGCCCGATAGGGTACACACGACCGAAGCGAGCTTTTCTGTCTGCCTTGCGATCCTCGGCCAAACGCTGAAGCCTATATGCAGCAATCGCCCGTTCTGTCTCGTCGTCTGGAGCATCTTCACCTAGTTCTTGCAGTTCGGATGGTGTGAAATCGTTCAGTATATCATCGAAGGTGGGTGAAGGTGGTGGAGATGGTGACGGAGGAGTTGGCTCTCGAGGCGGAAGGATGCCGTACTTTCGAAGGGCATCGTTACTTAGTATTTCAATGAGATGGGAACAGCTGAAGGAGGTTGTGAAGCATACAATTCGGTATCTTCGTTGGGGTTAACAGCCATAATAGTCTAGATTAGATTGAGAGAAGTCTAGAAGTTGATTTTTTGGGAGACGTCGAAACGACGGGTTCTTTTTGAACCTCGCTTGTGGCTGCTTTTGAACCTCGCCTGTGGCTGCAAGTTATCACTGTGCGCTGCGCGCAAACGAAGAAAACTAATTCGAGATGGCTGCGGCCGTGAAAGCGGGATTTAGGGTCAGAGTCGTTTGATGAGGAATCTCCATTTCTGGGTAAAGGATGACGCCATCGTCGTCTGTACTTCCAGATTCCGTAGGTTTAAAAAAATGTTTTTTAAATTCACTCTATTGTAAGCTTCACCTCCAGACATTGAAACTGTTTTCGAATTTAACGAGTGAACGATTCTGCGACCGGAGTGATAAGCACCCGTTAGAGGAACTTCAGGAAGAGCAGAAGAGGTTTGCTCATAGTCATAGGAAACCTGCGGTGGTCACCGCAAAACCACTTCACTCTTGGTGCAAAGTTCGAACATCAGTCGAAATCCAGGGAGGATTTCGTAGGTTGTCATATTACCAGGAATTTATTACCACGCCTCAAAATTTGCAGAAGTATGTATGTTGAGGGGTTGAGTGGTGAACAGTCAATATTTTCGTTCTGATTGGTGTGTACAGAACACTGAGATGCGCAGGGAGACTACTTTGCACCTGTAGCCTTTTTAAGACTTGCGAGGATCTTGTCGACTTCGTCGACATATCGATCCGTCAATTTTTGGAACTGTCAAGAATGTTAACCCAAGAACTCCAAGAGTAAATTCATACTGACCTCTTCTAGCTCTACGGAATGCTTAGCGTATTTGCCACGTTTGAGGCTCGCCTGGTGCTGCTTTCTGACCTGGACTCGAATTTCTTCCGCCTTGCGTTGTGCTGTAGTATATAGAGCAAGTCTAGCGTCAACAGTCGGCCTAAAACAACGTCAGCCCATCCGTTCAAGATTTTTGATACAAAGTAATAGCGTACTTGGGCATCGGTATCCTAATTGTGCGACTATCCTGCTTTTGAGGCGTTGCACCAGGGATTTTTGCATCGTAGATGGCTTGTTCAATGTACTTCAAGGTCTACTAAGGCGTTGATGAGCTGAAGTTCAAACGAACGAGACATAATGGCTAACGCTAACATCTTCTTCATAAGGGGTAACCAGCAAAGTAGAACCTTCCCTGACGCCGACAGTTGCGACTTCTTCGAGGCGCATTTGGGAGTCCACGTCGGGAAGCTTGACGCGGACTGGGGAGAGCAGAGCTGGAGTGATGCGTCCGCTGGCACGCGATTCAAGCGTCGCACATTCCTTTCTGTACCACTCGACGGCGATCTTCATAGTGGATTCGGCTTTGGCATACTCTTCCTGGGCTGCAGCATCGGTTATGGGTTGCCGGGACCCGGGAACAAGGTTTGAGGTAGATTTGGCCTGTTTCTTCGCAGACGCGTAGGTACGAATGACGACGAGCGTTTGACGACGGAAGATTAGGCTATTGGGCCGTTGAAGTTGCCGTTGAGCACAGACAGTCAAGCGAAAAAAAGACGACAACGACATAGAGTTCTGAGCAACCACAATCGTTTATTTTGGTAGGTATTGCACGTGAGTCTCTTGAGAAACAGTTACTCCTTTGGGTTGCTTGCTTCTGGACTGCGGTTAAACACTTACGGTTCGGTTCTATTACCATCGGCATGACTCACTCCAACAACATGCCTAAAGATAATCTCATGACTTGCTTGTCTCGTCTGCAATGGAGGATCCAGCAGAAAGCTTGTTACCTCGTCGATATCAGGAAGAAGTATTTGCAAAGGCTCAAGCAGGTGAGATATCTGCTTGTATGTCTTAGTGATGAAGAATTTGGGCTATAAAGCTTCTAAGGGAACATTATTGCTGCGTTGAACACTGGATCGGGCAAGACATTGATCAGTCTTTTGCTCATTCGCTGGATATCCACTTTGGAGGCCTCAAAAGGCAAAGTCATCATCTTTCTCGTGCCCAAAGTTGTTCTAGTAGAACAACAAGGCAACTTTATTGCGCAAAACACTCCTCTACGGGTCATCAAGCTGCATGGAGTTCTTGATATAGACTTGACGGATAGAGCTCAATGGAAGAAACGGTTTGATAACCATGATGTCCTCGTCATGACCGGTACTGAATCTCTCCTCTACTTGACTTGATCCACTGATAACCCTCTCCAGCTCAGATCTTTTTAAACATTCTGACTCACTCTCTCTGGAGTATCAGCAGAGTATCCTTAATGATCTTTGATGAATGTCATCATGCTCGCAAAAACCACCCTTATAATGGCATTATGCGCGAATACTTTCAAATCCCTACAACGGCTTGTCGCCCGAAGATTTTTGGGATGACAGCTTCACCCATCTGGAACACAAAAGACCCAATAGGATCTTTGGCTACCCTTGAAGCTAATATGGATTCCAAAGTTGTTGGTGTTCATGCCCACCTCGATGAGCTACACAAACACTCTCCGAAGCCAGTCGAAGTAAGTCTATCGACATCTGTGAGGCTGTGGCTGACTCTTTATTGGTAGATAATCAAAGAATACCCATCCCCTGAAAAATCATATACCAACTTTCCTTCTCCAATGTTGTGGGACTATCTTCAAGTCTTCGGAAAACACATCTGGGATGAACTGGAAATACCCTGGAGTGCACTAGAGACGCGATATTATTCAACCTTTCACAACTTAGGACCATATGCAGCGTCGTTCTTTTTGCATGCTGAATTAGGATGGCACATCCTCCGTATTCATGATTCCTATCTGGACAACGCACAATCAGTAGATCGTGCTGCCGAGATGGGTCTGCCATCGCAGGTACAACTGAAGTCTCCGCCTGCTGATTTCTGGCAGATCCAACAAATTTATGTTGATTTTGAAGAATTACTTTTCATGGAGGCTCCCTTGGCTAGCATGCAGGCTGTCCCTTGTCCCCTCTCTTTAACATGGTGTACACCAAAAATTCGGACCTTGGTGGAGCTGCTTCTTAGGTATTATAGGCCGGGTTTTCAAGGAATCATATTTGTGGAGCAGCGACAGATAGCTACTTGTCTGGCTCAGATTCTACCTATGATTCCTGAACTTGAAGGGCTTCTTCGTTGTGGTGCACTGATGGGGCAAGGGGTCAATATTGATGGAATTGAAAAACCAACGCCTGCTGGACACAAGAATACTGTGGAGTCATTTCGACGTGGTGATATTGATCTCCGTAAGTTTTGTGTCTCTCGTCAGTAGTCTACCCTGATGTTCTCTCTTAGTCATTGCGACCTCAGTGGCGGAAGAGGGGCTTGACTTTCCGGTACGATCTCTTGCTCTCTACACTGCTATTTGATATCTTCATTATGCTTACGGCACAGGCGTGCGATCTTGTTATACGCTTTGACCCACTGGCACACATGGTTGGATATGTCCAGTCTCGCGGTCGGGCTAGAAACAAGACTTCGATTTTCATCGTGATGATACAAAAAGACGATAATGCACATCTTACTCGATATCAGACGCTAAAGACTGCTGAACCAGAGGTCAACAAAATTTATCAGTCTCGTCACGCATCAGATGACGGTTCATCTGAAGACAACCTTGAGGGCGATGAAATTGGACCTGACAACCTTGCTGAGCGTGAGCGATACGTTGTGGAATCGACTGGGGCGGTTCTTACCTACGATAATTCCATATCACTTCTCAATCGCCTTTGCTCTCTCATTCCCAGAGATCCTTTCACGCCTCAGCATGTTCCCAAGTATTTGGGTGACTTCCAAGCTACAATTGTCTTACCATCTAACATCCCTCTTTCGTCTGATGATCTCACCTTCACTGGACCGCTTCGACATTCGAAGAAAGAAGCTAGACGTGCCGCTGCTTTCATGGCTGTCAAGCGATTGCATGAGCTCGAGGTTTTCGACGACTTTCTCCTACCCGTCTCAGGTTCTAAAAAAACAGAGGATGCGGATGGTTGCCCTATTACTGATGTCTCGCAGGTCCCTGTCATGCTGGATGTCCTTGTCCATGATCCTTGGACTACGGGACGTAGTTTATGGATTCATTCTGTTCACATCAACAATCAACCTGTCGCTGGTCTTGTGACTGGAACGAGACTCCCACCTGTCGATGTCGTCTGCGGCAAGCCTGTGTATACAAGACCAGGCCGACCGATGGTTTTTGAAAGTGAAGAGGATGAATCGCACAAAAGAAGACTGATGCTTGAGTTCACGAGACTGAGTATATGGCTACGTATCACAGCACGACCGTTCGCCTCTCCTACAAGCCTGTTCCTCGTCCCTCTCACTGCATCTTGTGAAGTTGACTTCGATGCTATGGAGTTACTTGTCGCCGGTCCTCGTGGGTATCCCGACTGGAGTGTCATCAATGAGGATGACTTTGACAATCTCATCATCATGAATACCAACCAGTTTGGAAGACCATATCTGCTTCATAATATCTGCAATGACCTGACACCTCTGTCAAAACCGCTACCAGGTTCACGTGAAGATGGTCATCAAAGCTACTATGAGTATTTCATTCAGAAATGGACAGGGAGGAAATGGACTGCCCGTGTTCCTACTGGCGGGCCATTAGTGGAAGTACATATGCTCCCTCGTTCTTACAATGGATCATATGCTCTCCACTCTGAGGCAGCAAGTATTGCCGATGTGGTACAGACAGCACCAAACGGGCTTGTGGTGCCACGGGACTCATGTCAATGGTTTGCTATGTCGTCTGATGTCCGCAAGGCCTATGAAATTCTTCCCGCTCTATCTCGCCGAATTAGTGATATCTACCGTGCTCATCGGGCTCGCTTTGAACTTGGTCTTCCACCGATTCGAGACAACCTTCTTGTCGAAGCTCTTACTCTTCCTTGTGCTGACATGGGCTTTAGCAATCAACGACTGGAGACTCTAGGTGATGCTGTTTTGAAACTATGTACCACCGTACATCTGTATAATAAGTTCCCTCATCGTCACGAAGGCCAGCTATCCATCCTCAGGTCAAGTTCTATTTCCAATTATTTCTTGCTTGCTCGTGCGAAGGATGTAGGGCTCGAGATGTATGTGACAAGCGAGCACTATAACATTCATACATGGAGGTACCTGGAGAGTGTTGATCAATCATTGAATCCATCGGCAGATAGGCACGCGCTTCGGCGATATCCTCGTCGAAGTTTACAGGATTGTATGGAGGCGATCATTGGTGCGAGTTTTCTGACTGGTGGTATTCCCATGGCCCTCCGTACAGGTACATCGCTCGGTCTTTCTTTTGGCGGCTCCATCCCCTGGCCTATACGATATAGCCGACCTCCGGTGGCTTGTACGGTCACGCAATATTTTCTTGACTTAGAGGACCGTCTTGGCTACACCTTTCATCGTCCTGAGCTTCTGGTAGAGGCCGTAACACATCCCTCGATGTGTTCGACCTCGGGAGGTACTCCCTATCAACGTCTAGAATTCCTTGGTGACTGTGAGTTTAAGTTCCATTGGATGATATCTCGATCTAATATCATCCTGTATATGCAGCTCTACTTGATCTAGTTGTCCTCGATTATCTTTACAAGAAATTTCCTGACGCAACCTCTCACCAATTATCATTACCAAAAGCAAAGGCGGTTTGCTCCCCATCGTTAGCATTTCTTGCTGTTCGACGTCTAAACCTACATCGTATTCTTCTCGTCAATCGTACGGATTTGACGGAGGCCATTGAATCATACGCTCCTCTTTTGCAATCAACAACAGGCAAAGAGATTGTTGAAAGGGGATGGAAGTACGATCCACCAAAAGCTCTTAGCGACGTTTTTGAAAGTATAATGGGAGCTATCCTTGTTGACTCCGCCTATAACTATGACAAGGCGGCTGCCGTCGTCGAACATGCTATGGAAGATATTTTATCAGCATTATCTCCATCTATTGCATGGGATCCAGTATCCGCCCTCAGACGATGGATTGCCCAAGCAGGTTGTTCGAAACTCTCCATAGAGTAAAATTCGTCTTTCTCTCAACCTACCAAGCTAGGCGCTGATAATCTTTGCAGAAAAAAGAAGAGGCTTCGCAATGGAATAGAGCGCGATGGAGTTGCAGTGCTTATCCATGGAATGATTATCGTGGGGCCGATCGTGGCGGCGAGCCAATCAGTGTCAAAGTTCATAGCTTCGGAGAGGGCTTTGACCTTGTTAAGGGATTCTGACCGCGCCCATCCACTCCTGCAATTATGTGATTGCCAGAAGACGAGGATCAAAGGAGAGGCCATTGCCCCAACTAAGAATGGTATCGTGGGCTTGCAAGCGGCGTATTTCACCGAGCTGGAAGACACAGAAGATGATTCGGAAGTTGTCACACCAGAGTTGGATTTCATTGCGGATGCCGTTATTAGGCAATGACAATAGACATATCCTGTCTGCCCCAGGAGGAAGGAACATGGATGTGCCAGTTGTTCATGCTCTACCTAAAGATGTTCCTCCGAACACTGCCTGAGTTCTCTTTAACACTATTACTTCAGTTTTCCAACATCGGTAGACGAAACTCCTATGGAAATCGAGAGGCTACAACACACTGACTTCATAATCTTTGACGCCACTTGGAACGGTTGGCTATGGGGTGAATCTCAATTCTCTTTTCCAGTCTAACTCTACTGTGAGAAGTGGCGTCTACACTAAGTAAGTTAAGATGACAGTACTTAAGAAGGAAAGCATAAGACTAACATAAGTGTGGCTGTGCTAGTGTCGAATGTCTATAACCCAAGTAAGTAGACACAGGAACCGGGCGAAATTTTTACCAGCGTGTTCCTTGCTGTCCCCCTCATCAGCGGCATACGATAATCTCGGGTTACTTATTGTATCCTGGGACCACGCTAGGATTGTCATTGTTTGAATTCTCACGATTGGTACCGGCACGAACACCGGGCTTACTACGTACACGTACGCGACCACATGTGCAGACATAAGTACGTACAGGCCTTTTCATGTTTACCGGCGTACAGCCATAACATAATGGAGAAACGAAGTACCGATACCTACCTACCGAAAATCGAGGAATGTTTCATAATCACAAAAGGCATTCGATGACACACAAGCCTGAGACTCAGAAGTCCGAGATGTCGCGGATTTTCCTGGAATTGTATATGATTTCTGTTGAGAATACTATGACAATAACTGACCTTCAACCGAATCCCATATTGGCCGCTGGAGCCAAAGGAATTTCAGATGTAAAGTGGCGTAAGATTCAAGCGGTTTGCGAATATGAGAAAAATACTAATCACGGTAATAACAACCAACCGACCAAAGATACATTTGAAACAGGCTCTCGTGACGCAATGGATGGTATCACTAGCACTTGGGGATGGAAATATATATGGGCATAAGTATCAGGACTGGGTTCTCGAGCATTTGAAAGGGGGAGATGTCCGTAGCATACCTGGTACGCGACCAAATGTATGTAGTACAGACCCCGATCGTTCATGCGTGGACCTCCCCAGGCATTTCCACCTACCTACCTACCTTGCCATTCAGGTATATTGTTCTCCCATTTTTGGGCCTGGACCATCATTCTGATCCTCTTCGCCACTTGAAACATCTGATGATCTTCACCACTTGAATGGGAGGTCAAACATATTCGAGTCAATGCAATCCGTCTTTTTCGCCGCGAATATTCCTGTCTCTCCATTTATCTTATGGTGATCAACAACTCACCGGCCCAGAGTTTAGTCATTGCGGACCAAATAGTCAACCTTTAAAAGCCACTGACCATGAGCCGACTCAGTCAGAAATTTGGATATGTCTGCCCTTGCAACAACCCCCTTCCTTCGCCACTTGAAATCACTCTATCCTCGAAAGAATCTGCCTCGGCGTGAGTCGATAACGATCATTTCATACACTTTTGTGTCATATTATTAGTATCTTACACATTGCTTACAGTTGCCAATCCGTGGTACATCGTTGCTAGCGTGGCATTCTGCGCGAGTAACAGAGCTGAAGAAGTTCCCCGGGTCTTTCAACATGCTTTGAACGATCTTAAGGCTGAAAGCAACAACATCGAGGACCATCGTCTGCTTGCTCGCAAAGTTCGTGATGCCCTGTTCAAGGCAGGATTGACTGCTGGGTTTGCTAGGGTAGGATGTCAATTTGAAATGTCCAAGACAAACATCCGATTCTAACTCACGTCGTGCGATTTTCTTCAGGCAATTAACGGCCTTTCTGCCCTGCATGAAGTCATGCCCGAGGAACTTCGTGACACGAGGATGATGCGGTGAGTCCTTATGAACTCAGTTCATTCGTGGACATTTGAATAATGGCTCATTTTGACAAGGCGTACGAGAACTCCTATGGAGGAGCATGAGAAGATTGGCAAGGCGTTGTTCCGTAGGATCTACGGCGAGACAGCGGATTCAATCCAGGATTTGATGAATAACATTTACCCTGATCTGGGTGAGTCTATGAGCTCACTTTAAGAAGTATACTGCTGACTTTTGGACAGGATGGTTTAATAAAAGTGTCATTTACGGTGTAAATTATGGATTTACCGAGATCCTGTCTCCACTGGAGACATCATATACGATGATCGCCGCTCTCACAGGTAAGAGTTGGTCCATATTTCTAGCTGTGTTGCCGTGATTTTATCTGACATATACCTTCCCCATGACCTCTCAGCGACAGACAATCCTAAACAGATCCGGTGGCACCTTGATGGCGCTCAAAGAGGAGGGGCAACGTTGGAAGAAGTACAGTCCGTTCGTGCGATGTCCATGAAAGTCGCTGCACTTTCAGGCGTCCGATGGAGAAATGAGATTCCGCAAGTCAGGGAATCTTTCGTAATTGCAAGAGGTATTTGATGACACAGGAGAGGAAGAGTAATGATGAGAAGAATGGCGGTGGTAATAATTGTATTGTAACTAAATATCCGGAGACAGCCTGAGAGTGTGGGTTAGTTGATTACTTATTACTATAATTAGTATACGATCCGTGATAATCATAATGATGGAGGATGAGTTCGGCCGTGTGAAGGGGCAGACTGATCTTCAAACCGTCTACGCGTGAGGGTGAGAGCGTGAGTTAGATCGTCCTTCAGATATTCCAAGCTTGGAAATTCGGTTGAAATTCTCCATCTAGCTGAACGCGTACCTATTTATCACCAGCCGACACAACACAAAATCAGATACGATACATTGGTGATCTGCGGCTAACGCGGCTCAGTTTTTCATGCAGAGCTTGTGAAGGCCGCTGATCCGGAGAAAGCTCGTCTCCGGACCGAGACGCGCGAGGCGCTTGGGAGTATCATGTATTGTTGAGATCGGAGATGACAAGCGTCTTTTGATTCTGCTGAAACCTCAGAGCTTCTCGCCACATAGGAACCAACAAATGTTGAATTCTGATGCTCTCACTTGAAACATTGGGATCAGCCGAAAGAGGAGGAGTGTACTATACCATCACGGCAAAACTCCGTCTGAATTCGCCTGAAAGTTACAGGCAAGGTGACCAGCTTTCCGGTACTTGAGGTCAAACGATTGATTTATGGATAGCCGGGCTCTTTTACGGATACCAGCATACTCTGTAGTCACACGCTCAGCTTGATGCGGTCCACCTCACTTCGAGATCGTCGAACAATTGAATTCCTATGACCTCAAGCCATCGTATCACATACAGTATCTACTCCAAGGGGAACTCAACGTTGCGGATTGTTTGCAACTAGTACTTAATTCTGCTGAAATTGCTACGATAATGATTGATCCTCAATTAAATCATGTCATCGGCTATTGGAATCCGATCGACTTGCAAATACCACATGTAAACAAGTGGCGTAAGATTTCGGAGGTCTTGCTAGGACCAGATAAAGGTCCCAATTGATCTTCAGAGGCACGTTTGAAGTGGGTTCTCGTATATGCAGTAGACTGCAGTGCTTCAAGCCTTTCACACACATCGTTAAATCGTTAATTTCTCCCATTACTTTACTACTGAGGTTGCTAGCCCACAGACTCGTTCCCTTAGCCAGTCAAAAAAATCTGCCCCAGTGTGAGACAGCCAGCACGAATAGTGGTAGGTGTTGTGAAAATCATGGTCCAATTGGACCAAACGGCACATACTAGTTGAACACTCAGGCTCCTTACCAACCTGTGCGATCGATAGTCAAGTTACTGTATGTACCTTACATTTCGCTTTGTCTGGAGAGTTTCATGGTTTATTACATATTACAGGGAATCTGCGATTCAGGCTCGAATATTCAGCATTTCCTTGAGGAATGGAGGTGTTGGACTATAGAAACCTCATCAATGTTGCGTAGCATATGCGGTGAGACGGCGGACTTGATTCAGAGTCTTATGGATTGCATGTACCTGAACGGCATTATTTTCTTTTGTTGAAGTGACAGTAAGGTTCAAATCTCACGACAAATCTAACGGCACCGTGTTGACAATCGTGATGGAAGCGTGGTCATTGGAAGAACTAGAAACCATTCGCATCATGTCGAAGGAGGTCGCCAAAGTTTCGGGACTGCAAGGTAGGCAAGGCCGGACGGGATTTTAGAAGACTGCAAACCATATTGAGTTGGGGAGAAGAGATAGAGACGATCGATCACTTGTTTTGTCACTGAAAGGGATAGTCAACCAAAGCGACCATATTTGCCACTTGCAATTGATCTCCAGATCTCCTTGTTCTGGTAACTTTTAAGGTCCAGGCCACGGCTGAAAGCGTCGCGTACTAGGCCGGTGATCCGAAATCAAAGATAGTGACGTAACCGTCCACCTGACTCGGGCTCAACTCGGGCTTGTCAACTTCTTGTCACAACAGTTAATAAGCGTGGAGTAAATCCAGCCACTTGTAGTCCTCAAGTTCGCGAGCGTGAGAATGGCAGCCACGGAGAAGCACAGAGGTTTTGTATAAATTATTAGGCATCAGGGCATGCAAGCGTTCGTATCCTGGACCAGGACTTGAATACAATACTTAGTTCCTATGACTGTTCTTGCAACTGCCTCTTTCCTTAGCCATCTGAAATCACTTTATCCTCGAGAAGACTTGTCTAGTTGTGAGAAGGGCGTCTTATTCATGGCATGTCCCTCATTCATGCCTTATAGTGACTAATCCATGGTACATCATCGCCAGCGTGGCATTCTGTGCGAGCAATAGGGTTGAAGAAGTCCCTCGAGTCTTTCAATACGCTCTGAAAGAACTGAAAGCGGAAAGCGACAACTTCGATGATCATCTTCTGTTGGCTCGGAAAGTGCGTGATGCCTTATTCAAGGGAGGCATGGTTGGTGGATATGCTCGGGTGAGTTTTGAGCTTCCTACCTGACTGTTACACCGAGGAGAGCGGGGTTCGTCGTTTACATAGACAATCAATGGCCTTGTTGCCTTAAATGAGGTGATGCCTGAGGAGCTCCGCGACACCAAGACTATGAGGTAAAGCTCACTAAGTTGGATCGTACTTTCATGACCTTTGAACCCAGACGTACGGATACTCCAATAGAACAATATGAAAAGATTGGCGAAGCCATGTTCCGTAATATTTACGGTGAGACAGCGGACTCAGTTCAGGACTTGTTGGATACCATCTATCCAGACATGGGTAAATCCCCGAGTGTTCTGATATTGCGTTTTAATCATTTCTAAACAGGATGGTTCTCCAACACGATTGCGTACGGCTCGACCTATGGTTTTACAGATATCTTGTCACCGCTGGAGACGTCGTACACTTTAGTTGCAGCTCTGATCGGTCCGTACATACCTCTAAATTTGAACTCGTACAACCATCTCATTTAAATGCGGCATCTAGCGAGCGATAGTCCTCGGCAGATCCAATGGCATCTTGATGGTGCCCGGAGGAGAGGAGCGACATTTGAGGAAGTACAAACTGTTCGTACTATGTCAATGGAAGTCGCCGCACTTTCAGGGATTAAATGGAGGGACGGGGTTCCAGAACTAAAGGATACCATTACCTTGGTGGAAAATTAAACAGTAGTTTTCAATGTGAAGAATGTCGGTAGCGTTCAAAGTTCAAATTTAAATACTGCAACGAGGTCAAACCATGTCCAATCGCCTTCATCTCTGCTGCTTAAAGTATGTAATTCAGTTAAGGGCAACAAAGAAGTAGAAGCTGCTCCCCCCCCGTCCCTTTCACCTTGGCTTTTAACCCTCCTATAATCAATTCGGCCATGATCATATACTGCAACATTTGAATGCGTCATCCCGCTTCGCTTTTCTCCAGAATTTCCTTACTGTGGAGAAGTGTCGACTTTGTCTGCGGCAGTGATTTGCAAGGTCAGGCTCATGAGGCCTAAGCCCACCAAGCCGAGCCTGATTTGGGCCGGGTCCTTTGATGGGCTTTCCGGGGTTCAGGGCCCCACTCCATCTTGCTCAAGCCTGACAAAAGCTCTTGAGCCCGGGCTTGTCTGAAGAAATTTGAGAAATGTTTACATAGTCTGCTCAAGCGCAAGAATTCGAAGATGCGTGCTCAGATATTCCCGTAAAATGGTAATGTTTTAAGCTTCTACTATCAGCCTCGAAATCAATAAACCAAACTAGTCAACCTTATCAACGCTTTAGCTGACGTCATGGCGCAAACGATGAGAGACGACGGTGCCGGTGTGGCTCGTAGTTGACGACCTGCCCTCCAAACTGGCCAATCTGGACAACATTGGTGATATCGAGCTATCCTCACATCGAAGTAGCTACAAGGAAGCTCTTGAGAAGGCTAAAGCTCCGAAAACAACATCTTCAACTGCCGAACTCAATCAAAACAACTCTGATACGAGCCTTCTGTGATTACATTGCCATAGTTTTTGGTACTTATTAGGGTCAATAGGCCAAAAAAAAACATGCACCAAAGGCTCAAATGCAGCAGAAGAAAATCGGATAAGGAAACATTCAAAGTGAGTATTTTTTTTGGCTGCTATTTGCCACAAACAAGGATGAAGTACAGGCTCCAGCGATTATTAGATCTCAAAATGTACACCATGCACCTATTTGAAACCTGAGAATCAGTATTAAGAGCTTCTTGAAAAGCCACATTTTGCAACTCCCTGCAGTTTTGCCGATACACACGATAGTATGACCATTGAAGCACCCTTGACAAGCAAGGGGACCTATTGGCCAAATGCCTCAAAGACCCACTCATCAATGACAGCGATATTTGGAACCAAATGTTTAATCGACTGTTTTCCACTCAAATGACAAAGTTCGTCATTGGCCAGTAGACAACACAATGTCTCAACGAGCGAGCCGGCCGTCAATCGTGCAACAAACTCTGCTTGACTCGAAATAGTCACATCATCCTGATTTTTGTGTCGACTTTTTGGAATTTTAGGAAAGAGATCATCGATGACCATGAGAAGGTTGTAATCGCCGGAATGTGGATTTGTACCCCATAAGCGCGACCCGACGAAGATAACATGATAAATGTGACAATTGAGAGATACAAGGGATTCTAAGAGCCTCGATAGATTGATTTTAGCCATTGGTGGATATAGTCGGGCACAAAAACGACGAGCCGTCGGTGAGCCGTCGTCAGCCTGACATATGACTGCCTGACCCAGATCCTCTTTTCAACAGAAAGAACACAGATGTCTAGGCATTGGTTGAACACAATGAACGATTTACAGCTCGGAGAGTCGTACCTCAGAGGGGGAGTCACTGGCAGGAGTTAGGACAAGTATGTTACTATGTAGTTATTCAATACATGTCACGTGTCACTTTTTACCGCTTGCATCGAGTTTGTCAAGCGGCGTTTCGACTCTTTCCCAGTGGCTTGATCGTCGTCAACGCACTATCGTCCTGTAGCAGGGTGTAAAGCCTCTCGGTCAATCACAGTGTCTATATGGACGACTCCAGCGTCTCTGGCGCGCATGACACCAATCTCGGTTGTTCTGTAGCATCAATATTGGGCATCAAAGGCGGCCTTCGCTTTCGAGCCCATGGTTCGACTCAAAAGGCCCATATTATCTTGCGACGCGTCACTGCCTCAGACGACTCAAGCGATGATGGTCTAGGCAGTAAAGTCGTGCGTTTCACGTTAATTGCGCACAAACGAATCGAAGTCAGGCCAGGGAAAGAGTTACTTCTTATGCTTGAGTCGGAAAATGGGCCATTCAAAGACCAGCCTGTTGTTATGGAGGGTGATCTCAATTCTTCGGAAGAGACTTCCAGCGAGGAAGATAATCCACAGGACGCTGATAAAGAAGAGTTCTTCGTTCCTCCTGTGAAAGAGGCAATCCCACCCAAGATGCGAAGAGCATGGGCTAAGGTTGATGATATTACCTCGGTCACTTGTGCGTCTTGAAAGCTTCTATAACAACTTTGACACATCAACTATTATCCTTAGCACCCGCGAAAAAACTTCCTGCTGTGCTGACCTCTGTCGGCGTTCAGACAGAACTTTCACATGTTTCAATATCAACACAAACTCAATGGCTCTGCAAAGATGAATCATCCCAAACGTCTTCATCGTCCAAATCTGTGTCAGTTCAGATGGGTTTGCCCTCGTCTAGTCGAGTGTCGAGTGTTGTACAAACCGAGCTGACACGAATCGGCGACATTGGTGGTGAGACAGAACGAACTCCTGTTGGGCTAGATAGCAGAGGTATAAATGGTGGCCAAACATCCCACCTTATCATTGTAGGTCCATGCAGTCCTGACGCGCCTAATAAATTTTCATTCATACCAGGACGAGAAGAAAGAGCGAAGCCTTTCCCCCATGGAACTTGATTCTCCTTCCGACTCCCTGCAAGCTTCTCCTGTGGTACCAGGTACTACGCCATCCACATCTATTCCAAGTCTCCCTCCCCTTTCTGTTCCTTCACCCACATATTCACCCACCTTATCAATCGCGTCCAGCTCGGGCGCCCAAGACATGCAACTGTCTCCTATCGATTTTAAACCGACTTTGCATCTGAAAGACCTCGCATCGGGTGACAAATCTTTACCACCTTTCATAAATGGTACGCATGTCGATGACTTGAAAGTGGTTACCCCTTGCCATCAGAACACCTCTACGAAACCATTAGCCGCGCGTATCTCTCCAATCGCGGACACCGCTGCGCAGCCTCTTGGACGCTCAGCAAAACCACTTGTCGGTAACCCTTTTGTATCAGGAGGATTTGTGACCGATTTTGGGGCGCCGTCTGAGAAAACAAGTGAGAGCAGCCAGGGAACGAAGACTGAGATTAATGATTCTAAGGTAAGTCATCAAATCTGTGTGGTGTGTCTGTTCTGTTTCATTCATACATTTTAGCCCTCGGGCAAGCCCATTTCTGTCAAATCTGAACTTAAACCACAGCCTTCCCTGATACCTGTTCCTTCCTCTTCTTCGGCTGTAAAATCGAGTGTCACCCGTCCTTCTCCTGTGATACAGAATGCTATCGCGTCCAGCAGTAAAGCAATCTCCCCAAAGGTCCCAACTGGACCAACACACTACACACGTATCTTAAGTGGCCGAGCTCTTGAGAAATCTCCTGCTAGGGACTCGTACAAGTCCTCGCCTCCAGATCCCAAATCATTAGTTTACATTCCGTCTGGACCGGCGTCGAATCCATTGGGTATTCGTCCTTCGGCTGCTGCCTTGAGTAATCTGATTCGGAGTACTCCAAGAGCGCCACCCAACGCACCCAAAACGTTATCGACACCGGCATCAGCGCCAGTTAAAAAACGTTTAGTTGTCGGAAGCGAGTGGCGGCCATTCGTTAAAGCAACAAATAGTAATGGACCTTCGGGTGACCTTCCTCGTTCTGCACCAGCGACACCATCTGCTCCTCCATTTACGCCAGCAATGGCTACCCCATCGATGCTCTCACATATTGTGCCATGTCCATCACCCACTCCCCCATCCGCTGCGCCTCCACCTCTTCCTCCCTCCGTTTCGGAAATTAAATGGAAACGCGTGAACGCCGTTATACCGCCCTCCCCAGCCACTACATCCGCAAGCGTTCCTGCCACTCCATGTCCCCCTCCAAAGAGCAATGCCAGTGAACAGGAAAAGAACGGTAAAGCTTTAAGTCGAATACAAAGGTCACCGCTTCTTGAGAAGGCACAAGCAAGTAGGTCCATCCTCGCGTTCGATCCAGAGGGCTATATTCATTCTTCCAGGTTCTTTAAAAGATAGAATAGCACCATCTTCAGCTAGTACAAGTAATTCTTCTACACCCGCTCCCGTCAAAAGCAACGGCCGTGACCTACGTAGCCGAATATCTGATGCGCCCTCTCTTTCATTGCAAACCATGACACCTACACCCGCTTTCAGCTCATTTACGACATCTCCTACTTCAACTCTCGTCTCGCAATCGCCCGGTGAGCTTTTGACGTCTCTCGAGCTGTTTTCGTTAAAGTTCAATATCTGGTATATTTGCATTTGCAGCGCCGCTTCTAACATCATCATCATCATCATCTCCATCCCCTTTAGTGCACAAGAACATATCAACTGTACTTACTCACCCCCTTCCCCCAAAGCCTACCTTCGTAAGTGTCAAGAGAGAAAGGCCCAGATCACCTGAGCCTGTTTCTCGGAAGAAACAGAGGCGGGTATTCAGATGGCCCACGGTTGATAGCAATTATACAACTAGATTGGTAGGTGAAGGGCAGGTTGGTGTCCGGAGTATAGCTTTTAGTTTTGATGGAAGCCACTTTGCGTTGAGCTGTAAGTTGTTTTATACTTTGATCTGTCGAGCAACTTGGATTACATCGTTTGTCCACAGGTAATGATCGAACTATTCGCATATGGAACAGCCGAACTCGGTTAGAAATTGCGAACTTGTCGCATAATTCCCCGGTTTTGTCAGTCGTTTGGATGGAAGGCGATACAGGTGTCGTCTCTCTCGGGGAAGATGGAACCATCAGCAAGTGGACAAGGAGTGTAAGTTTTTAGGGATATCAAAACGTCTTTCACAGCTATGTACTGATAAATGGAAAAGCAGGGTGTAAATCACTGGCAGTGGGCCAAGGTCCTTGACGCTGGAAAGAATGAGGGAAAAGGTGACGACGACAAGATATGTTTGGCGTACGTCCGTGATCGCATAGCGGTGTCATACCCACGGGTTGGTGTCAAAGTATGGATCTGGTTAAAAGGTGCCACGAATTGTGATTGTTGGATAGGTTACTGACAGAAACCTCACGTGCAGGGACCTGGCAGGCTCAAAGGTCTATTTTGCGCCAGAATGTTACTGCGATCAAGTTCGTGGATGGAGGAGCTGCTATACTTGGTGGAACACGCGATGGAGTAGTGTGAGTTGTTCACATCAGTTCCTCGTTCGTCGCATCTGTTAAGGGTTCGTTGGGCAGGTGGCATTCTGAGATACCCAATGGCACTTTACGTGCATATGCTTTCCTCACATCCAGGATGTGAGTAGTGTGATGGAGTTATCTTTGCAGCGACTGATGATTGTGCCGATAGCTACACTTTGGATCTGATGTCGTCGGGTACTCACGCTCTTGTGGGTCTGGAATCGAAAGCCTATGTTCTTAACATTCGGAAGCCAGAGAACAAGGGAGATATTGAGCAGTCGTTCTCTTTCAGGGAACAGGAGACCCGGGGATCGCAGTCTAGTAGTTCATTGCCTGGTGGCTTTGGTGCGGTGTTTGCGACCGAGGGCCAAGCTGTCTTGTTCGGGAGCCTAGAGGGGTGTGTGTTAGTCTGGGATCGTAAGAAGGCGGTCATCGTGTATGGACTGGAACACGAGGAGGGTATGTACCATACTTCTTGAATGGCTTGTCGCCTCGTGTGAACCCTGACGGCATGTATAGATGACAGTATCCAGGCTGTTGCAGTGCGTATACATTTGTCTAACAGGGTTCATTCATTCATTCTTCATTGATGCCCTCCAGAGTTTTGATGGGCCCACGAATCGCGAGGGATACCTTTTGACGGGAACAAGGTCCGGGAAGCTGTCGTGGTGGTCGCAGCCTGTGGCGGCACCCTCGTAGGAGGATTTTCGGTGTATTTTATTTTGATAAAATTAAATTGAAGCGTGGGAGGATCATGAAACGTGTTGTTGATTTGACCGTGTTTGGTTTTGCCGTACTCATTTCACGTTCAATCAAGTCGTTGCCACAGAACTCTCCAGATTGTCAGCGACAGTCAACCGCGCTAGTCAATCGTCTGCTTCCTCTGACTCTGTGCGTACCCCGTCTTTGTTAATTACTATCATGTCCCGCAGTCTGCTCATCTCCCACTTAGGTTTTCTCCAGGCGTGTACCATCCCCTGATCGCTCTTGAATGCGTTTAATTATCGACTTCTCTCGTGCTCCTAGGTCCGCTATTTGTTCCTTAAGTCTCGATTATTCAGAAGATCAGTAAGTTCATTCATCTTTCCTTGTCTCTCCTCTACAAGCACCCAGCCACGAGGCTCCGTGTCACGCCAACCCGTCGCTCGGCATGCCACCAGGCGATAAGGAACTATTGATTTGGTCGTGTTGCGTGTGGATCGCTTACTTATATACCCCTGGTCCTTCTCCGCAGTTGCCACCCTACTTCAACGGATAACCTAGACATCAACCACAATGCAGACGATCAAATGTGTAGTCGTTGGAGATGGTGCGGTCGGAAAGGTGCGTCTGTTCCTGGGTTCGTCATACCCGCTGTGATTCACCGGAACAATTTTGGCCATCACCCCTAGACTTGCTTGTTAATATCCTACACCACCAACAAGTTCCCCAGTGAATACGTCCCAACGGTACGCACCTTTGGGTCTGCTTCATTGCAAGCGCATAGGAGACGAGCTACTATGCCTAGGTTTTCGACAATTATGCTGTTACGGTCATGATCGGTGATGACCCCTATACGTTAGGACTGTTCGATACGGCCGGTACGTGTTCTCGCTAGGGCTTTTATGCCGAGAAGAATCTCAAACATTTCATACCTAATAGGCCAGGAGGATTATGATCGTCTCCGACCTCTATCATACCCCCAAACCGACGTTTTCCTGGTCTGCTTTAGTGTGACATCTCCCGCCTCCTTCGAAAACGTGAAGGAGAAATGGTTCCCGGAAGTGCATCATCACTGTCCAGGCGTGCCATGTCTCATTGTGGGCACTCAAATCGACTTGAGAGACGACGCTCAAGTGATTGAGAAGCTGGCGAGACAAAAACAAAGACCGGTCACGAACGAACAGGGTGAAAAGCTTGCCCGGGAGCTCGGGGCGGTCAAGTATGTGGAATGCTCAGCGTTGACGCAGAAGGGTCTCAAGAACGTCTTCGATGAGGTAAGTGAAAGATGCTCGGCGTGTTCTTTCCATGTGTAACTGTGCCTTAAAACTGTGCGCTTCATTAATTTTTCAGGCTATCGTCGCTGCCCTCGAGCCGCCTGTGGTGAAGAACAAGAAAAGGGCCTGCCTCATCCTCTAAGCCTAGTCTTGGGGTTTTTACTTCACCTACACATGTTACGATCACCTTTACGTCACGACTTGCTTATATATCCTCCTTTTGGTATTTTCTTTTCCTTTCCCTGAAGACATTCTTTCAGGTCATGCCTCATACTACTAAGATACATTTTCAAGGGTATTATTTGTCCATTGCCATGAGTTAGATCATTCCCGCCGGCTTCTCAAGGGTGTAAGATTTTTATGAATACATAGTCCAAAACGTGCAAGTTACAAAATGGTAAGGCGAAAACGTCCTCGGAAAGGATGTAAGATAGTCTAGGTTGTAGTAAGAATATCCATCCGTGTCCATGCAAACTGTGCCAATGCCGAGGCTTAGACGGAAGTTTCTTCCTCTTCCCACCAGTGCTTCGTGGTAGTAGGATGCCAACTATAATGGGATCAGTGCGCTGTTTTCGTTGTTCGCTTGAAGTTGCCTTACTGGTGAGATGGTTTGGGATGATAATGCTGAGCATCGTCCTGTTTCTCCTCGTCACTGTAAATAATCTATGGGTCAGGAGAATGCTCTGCACAATTCGAGATACGTACCCTTGGTCGGACACGTCTCGTTTAACATCCACCACACCTGGACGCTTCATTTTGTATTGTTTCAACGCGCGCGGCACAACACCATTCGTGGTAGGGGTTGGGCCAGCGACGGCCACAGATAGCGATGCCAGAACAACGAGCGTAGCCGCAAGAACGGTGAAACTGGACCAGCGCATGACTTTTAGGTCCTCGAGTTGGCGTGCGGGTATTAACTACCTCCTGGCGCGCACTAAGTAGTCGCGCTTCTTATGTATCCCGGGTAGAGTGGATGCGCCCGAAAGGCCGGATGAAACGACGCATGCGGAGGGGCCACGCTGACAGGCTAGCTGTCGATCAGCCTTTCGTATAGAGTCAGGAGAAACGGGGAAGTTGCGGTAGGCACGGGCACGGCGAAAGAAGGGTGCGGCTCTTGGCCCATGTAGATAACGCAGGGCGGCATTGAGAGTACTCCGAGTAACCCAATCTCCCATTACCAACAAGAGACACCGCAGAGAACTTCATTGACGTACTCTGATGAATTGAAGTGGTCTAGTAAGCTGTAAGTACCGTAAGTTTGATATCAAACAAATGCCGCTTTCGGTTACTTCTATTTGCTCTCTCACCTAAACTACCATGTCCCGTCCTCAAGATGACCGCAATCAAGAGGCTACCGTCTATCTGGTGCGCACGATGAAATGGATGAGCGAGCCTATTCTCAGTGATACATCATTCGCAGGGAAACCTCGACGAACGGTGTACAGACGCGTTGGTGTGGGAGTTGATGCTCCAGGCAGGGCCCGTTGGTACGGTTACCTCACTCGTGTCTGACAGTGACGAACTCACGGCCGACTCCATCGGATAGTGAACGTGCATCTCCCAAAAGACCGTATTTCAATGGCGCATCAGGGTTACGGCTTTTGTGAGTTTTTGACAGAGGAAGACGCGGAATACGCCTGTAAGATTATGAACCAGATAAAATTATGGGGAAAGCCCATTCGAGTGAACAAGGTTCGTCGATTGAAGGATGGCGTCTTATTCGTCGTAGCGGCTCATTCATGTCTATCACTTTTCCTCAGGCTTCATCGGATAAAAAACAGCTTGACGTCGGCGCCAACCTGTTTATCGGTAATTTGGACGAAAATGTAGACGAAAGGCTATTGTATGATACTTTCAGTGCCTTTGGGCTTATGGCAACTACTGCAAAGGTGTGTGATCCTTTTCTCTCTCCGCATGCAATTTGACCCCAACCCACTGTTTCTAGATTGCTCGCGACCCAGGTATGGGCACATCAAAAGGCTACGGTTTCGTCTCCTATACAGATTTCGAATCTTCCGATGCCGCTATTGAATCTATGAATGGGCAGTTCCTAATGAACAAGGCCATCACGGTGCAATACGCATTCAAGAAAGACGGCAAGGGAGAACGTCACGGCACGTCTGCCGAGCGACTTTTGGCAGCCCAAGCGCGCAAGAATAACGCTCTACCCGTCGCCGCACGCCCCCCACCGGCACCCATCGCCTTTGGTGCACGCCCACCCATGCCTGGCTATCCCCAGCCGTACCAAGGGCAATTTGCCGGCGTCCTCGCCCAACCCCCGCCTCCTCCTGGTTTTACGCCCCAGCAGACAGTTATGCCGCCACCAATGGGCATGTCCATGCCTCCGCCTCCTATGGGTGTACCTGCTGTACCGATGCCCCCGCCCCCAGGTATGCCAGTTTATGGTGGGTTCCCGCCGCCACCGCCGTCTGGATTTGGAGTCCAATATCCGCCGCCACCTCCACAGCCGCCGCAGTTTTGAGCAGGGTTCCACGGGACGTAGTTGTGTTCTGAGTATGTTGAACGTGTAAGCTTAAGTTTTATGTTTATAGATATTACTTTGATAACGCCAGAAATATCTGGAAACGCTGCATCTCACCCACGTTCAAAAATATCCCGCTCAACGGGTATCAGAATTTTAATCATTGTTCTGGCTTTCGACAAGCGGGCGGGCCGTTATGAGCTAGAACAAGTTTTTTTTTTATTCTCCCGCTATGAGTACACGTATCTTACATTTCACCATGCTAAAAGTATGATTGCCTTGATCTCAGAGTAAAAATAGTCTTCTTTCGAACACTTCAGTTCAACGGCTCCCTCGGATGTTTCGCCACCGCGGCACTATACTCCTCTTGCGTCTCCAATGCGAACTCCAAGGGACGAGTGAGCGGCTCAAATGGAACGCCACGGCTTTCGAGTTCTTTCAAACGTGCAGCAGTGGCAGGACGCGTCCTGTTCACGCTATAAATCTTGATTCTAGTGCGAGGCATGTGAGATGTAGCGAGGGTTCAGAGGAAAGGATAAAAGCACGTACCTGTGGCAGGACGATGTGACGTGGAGGTCCCAGCTGAGGAAGAAGGGATGAAAGTTGAGTATTGATATTGTGAAGCATTTACTAGATAGGGGCCACTCACTTCCAGGCGGAGCGCACGAAGGTCGGCTCCGTGTTATTCGAGGAATCCCATGTGCGCACACAGAACTCTAACCAGCCCTCTGCGTCGACAGGAACGTCTATCTTCCAGAGGCGCCAGGCATGGTAATGCTATATATTACGTTAGTCGAGCGATTGCACATGCATTGAATCACACCTACCTTCTCAGTCAAGTTCTCCTGTGGCACCGCATACCACACGCTTCCTCTATTGATGGGAAGTTAGCGATAAAAAAGGGGAAGGTTGATAACCACGTACCCGTCTGGCGAGACCTCGACGCGCTCAACCCAGTTGCCGCCGCCACTATACGACCATCCACGAAGTGTGATCTTCCCATCGTGGATGATGACTTGCTTATCCTCAGGATAGATGATAGCACTCCTATGTATATGAAGACCATTGTATGAACGGACTCGCAATCACAGGGGCACAAACGTGGGCACGGTCGATACGGGCATCTGCTGGATCGAGAACCCGTTTGAGAACTATGCATTGTGCTTCCCGATCTACGAATGGTAAGATTTATCGGCTTGAAGATGAGGACTTTGCCCGTAAATAGCTTTTTCACTGACCTGGGAGGTATAGTACAAATACTCCTGCTGTTCCACGGGGCCCCTGCTTGGTTCGGCCAAAGCATTGATTTTGTAGACCCATTTTGTGCTACGTGCGCCAATGTAACCCGCAACGACGACACGCAGGGGAGCACTCTGAATTTTTGAGAGTGGCTTGCCATTCATCTCCCATGCGAGCAAGACCTCCTCGTTTTGCCGAACCTTGCGCCAAGGGATAGAGACATTGTTTTTCCTGGAGACAAGTTGGGTGGTTGGATATTGAAGTATGAACGAGACCGCTTCGTACGCGTGCTCTTCGATGTTTGGAACACCCCCCCTGGTTGCGTACACTATATAGGAAACCATCGATGACGTCATCCACTGGATAGATAGATGTTCGAGCTCACAAATGATATTGGTTGTCAGTCAGTTTGTCAAGATCGCGCCTCGTTTATTGTAAGGGAAATCGAGCAAGTGGATGAGGTCGGGTTTCTCCCGTTGCACTATGTCCCAGCTGTATTTGACGATCTCGCTGAGGCCGAGGGCATGGTGATACCGTGACTACTTCCATCGTTCACCGATGACTTGGGAAGCGGCGCAAACTGGAATTCTACCACGAACACAATAGAGCTCATAGATACAGGTACGAGCTAGTACAGGTGGACTTCACCCGAACGGCGGCCTTGCAATTGTGACTTAAGGTTTGTAATTACTTGAGTGTATGTCTTTTCCTGGATCGAGGCTCGGAGAAGGTTGGACTAGGTTGTACTCCCTGCAAAGGTACTATGGCGTACGTGAAATGTGGAATAATCAAGAGTTTTCAAAGCTTGACAATCTCTCTGTTTAGCTCAATTCATCTAGACACGGCCCCTTCTGCTCCTGCGATACAAATCTTATCCAGAGACATCAGTCTGGATGAGGCTGGTACTGAAAGCCAAATTCGAATCCTCATTGGGGATTGTGTCAAATACATTCTTGTGGACCCTGGAGCAATACCCTGTCGTGACCTGCTTTTCCCCCCTTACTTCTTTTCTCGTCTCCCTCGACTCCCGGATGGTGAATGGACCCTTGCCCATGTCTCAGGGGAACCCGGGAACCTTGTCGTAGAGGTAACGAACGCAAAGCTTGTTGGAGTTGAAAATCAATGGCATCCGGATGTTGTTGATTTCTTGGACCTTGCCCCGAGGTCCGAGATCAATGCTGGAGCTCTAGAAGTTCAGCTTCCATCAGGCATCGCAATAGCAAAATACGCTCGTTTTGAATATGAGGTCGCAAGAATTGCACACGAGACATCAATCTACAGCGCTATTGCAGGCTGTAGCGTTGGCCCTGCCTTCTTAGGTCATGTCGCCGAGCATGGTCGGATTATGGGCTTTCTGATAGAGAAACTGGAGGGACGGCATGCTGGTATTGATGACCTCGAAGCTTGTCAGTGTGCCGTCAAGCATCTTCATTCTCTAGGTATTGTGCATAGGGATGTCAACAGATATAACTTCATTATATCCCCGACTGGCAAAGCAACTCTCATTGATTTTGAATGTGCTGCTTTGAAGGGTAGTCAAGAAGAAATGGACCTCGAGTACTCATCACTTCCAGCATACCTCCAGGATGAGTCTGGTATAGACAGGAATAGGAATCGGACCTGGTATCTTATGCTCCTCCTGTTTACTGACTGCAGTTGACAGCTATCAATAGCTTGCTTTGTCTTTTGATGAGCAATCGTTTTGTCTTTTGCTACTTACTTGTTCAGTCTCAAGTCTCAATTCACCGAATTGATCACCCTTCATTACCGCGAAACTTTGCACACTTGCAAGTCGTTCTCAGCTGCTGTGAAGCTAATAAGCTAACACCTGCCATTCCTGAAGTCTCCTGCTGTTTGTTCATATCATGCTTCCGTGGATAGTAGTTGAGACCCAAAAAGATATTCCTGATAATCTCCTTTTGTCAAAGTCCAAATCCCGACTCGGAAACCCTGTTTTATATTACAATAGGACACGTGGAGAAACTTCCTGAAATCTGAGAGCAAGTTGCAGGTGTTATGACTACCAATTCGGGATAACTGAGATTGTTGCCTGCTTTTTTTGCTGATGTATTCGCTCATGAGGCCGATGCGAGACTCGCTGTCTGGAATCCTGGGGCCCGAACAAAACAAGAACACTATTATGATCTATGACAGATCCATCATCATCTCTGCCACCTGGCTGTGTACGCCCACTGATAATCTGCAGGGTCTGGCTGTGTGCATTCTGGGCTGTGATCATGACTCGATGGGTTTGTAGCCTTATCACTTAGCAATTTTCTGGCAGTCAGTGTTACCCCAATGGGCCCTATCCTATCATGACCAACTGCTGCATTTTGCCAGATTGACACTGCAAGCTATGTTATGAGATTATCATCGGACACGAGTCACTTGTGGAATTTCGGATAGTAAGTGTGTCCAGCATGCACCAAGCAAACAATGTGACTTGGATGGCCCTTGAGAGCACGTCAACGTCAACTGACTATGCTTCACATGAGGACTTGGAATAACTTTTTCCTTCAAAAAAAATTTAGTGGATAGCTGTATCATGTGGACACATGTCTTTGTGCAGATATGGAGTCCTTTTCGCTGGCTTAAATATGCGCCAACGCACAAGGACAAAACCCAAGACTCCAGCTTCATTAGTTTGACTGCCACTTTGAAATTTTGCACAATATCTCACTACCAGGTTTGTGAGCCTTTGCAATACATACACTACATCGGACTGATCATGGACTTCTTGTAGCATGTGTACCGAAGCTTATATCGAGTATTGACATAGCGGCTCTCACTGTGAGACAGGCTATAATAGCAGAGTTCCCAACATACCTGTTATGTGAGCTGAAAACTGTAAGCTTGTGTTGAAAACTGTAGACACCGGGAACTCACCAAACAAGAGAGAACACCAATGATCTGATCCTGAAAAGATGAGGAAAGACAAGTAAAACACCAGCAAATCAGCCAGAATAACAAGAACATGAACCCGATTGCTGTGTTTCAACAGCTGAATTTGATTGGCCCACCATCAGCTAAGCCCATCAACAGATTGGTTTTGGGTGCTTACCTGTACCCAACATCTGAACACTCATAAACTCAACTCTCTGCACCCCACCGACCATTCCATGTATGCCAATCCTGAGTGCCCATGACATACCATTCTCAATGGAGGCCTGGAGAAGTAGAAGCAGGGAAGGGGATCAAGGGATCACACAAATGGAAGCTGTGGAATGGAACCACATGGTTATCTGGAAAACCCATCGAGCCCCAACCAATGGGCATGAAACCCAGGTTGCACACACATGGTGCACCTGACAGAACATGAGGCTCACACACTTGGTCTGTGCACAGGCAGGAGGGTATAAAAAGGAAGGATTTATGAGGATTTCAGGCAAGCAACCTCTTGCTGAGCTCGGAATCCCCAGGGAGCAGATTGCCTAGGCTACTAATAGAGAATTGTTTTGGGTTTTATTAATATGATTGAACCCTTTTTGGCAGAATGAGAAGTTCTTAAGAAAACAAAACAAATTCTATTACTACCAATTGCACATTGTGTGATTAAGTTAACTAGAGTTACAGACACTTGTGAACTTGGTGCACTCAAGTTTCCTAACTTTGAACCACCATTTGCATCAGTATACCTGTGGCTGCCATAAGGCAAGCAACTTCACTTAGTGTTCCAAGCACATTGGCACAAATCTCTCATGCAAGAACAAAGATCAAAAAGAAGTGTGAAAAGAAATCAACTAATTACTGTGTGAACTACCTTGTTGGACTGAAGGCAACACAGGTGATGCAGACTAGTACTAGTAGCCAATGTATGTTCCTTCTGTTCTTTGATAAGTATTAGTACAATAACCTTTACTCAGCCTAACAAATGAACCTAGGATTGTATCTCACAATATTAATGTCAACATGCAGCAATGGCATGTTATATATAGTTCATCCCATGTTGGATGTATGCATAGTACAAGGAGAATGTCTGTGCCATTTAATATCATATGTGAAAAAATGTGTGTCCAAGTACAAGGAAATCAGCCATGCAGAGCCACTGCTCAGTAAATACCAATAGAATCACCAGAAAAGCTACCAGTTCCACTCTGACTTGTTTCACACTTGGACATGCCAATTTACTTATGCTCACAGGTGAACAGTTGGCATTTACTGAGCATAAAAGTTGATAGTGACAATGTTGAGTCATTACTGAGGAAATGGATTGCTTAGTGTTAATATCAGATGCCCTGAGTGCATTGAGAAGGTGTTCAAAGCGCTAAGTGGCTACAGACTGGTTTTGTAGTACATAACTAAAATTCACTTTCACTTTGTGTCATCAATAAAATAGTGGTTTGCTTAAAGCTTGGCACTTGTGGAAAAAAAAAGAAGAGGTCACAAATGTTAATCTTAAATCAGGGCTATACCCCTATTTCTAGTCTTTGATGATGCCAGTAACATTGAGCTGTACTTTCTATGTCCATGCTGTTCTGTAAAATCTCCCAAGACCTCAAACTAACTACTATCCAACTCTATGAGTGAGAATTTCTGCCTCCATGTGACATATTAGACTGCCTTTGGATCTCTTGGCATACCTTCTACCTAACTCTAACCCTACAGCTCATCAGAGATAGAACAGGAATAACTAACATGACCTTTTTTGCAGATTTAGCAGTTGTTGGGCCATGGAAAGCCTTCTGAGCTTTCTTATATCCTATACTGGACAGACAACGCAGATAAAAAAGCAAGAGAAACATGTAAAAGCATGTTAGAAGAGGGTAACCCTATATTAGGGGTTGATTCTTAATCTTTTTGTCAATATTTGGCCTAGTGCCAACAATTATGCAAACAGCTGTAAAACTCCTCAATTCTGATGGTTAGTTCAGTACAGTTGTGATTTTGGAGCTTGACCAATAGCAGACTCCAAACTATACTATATGTGCTCTGTACTACTCATTCAGTTTTGAACAGAACCTGTACCACCAGAGTTCCTTGCCTTATGGAGTCTGCTAGATTTGTCTCTCCCACTACTTATGCAAATATGCTATGCCTCTTGACTTACCATGATAAAGGCTAGGATGCTGCAGTCATCACTCCATCCATTGTAGTAAAACTGGCCAATATCATCACCTTATATTCATCTTTTTTTGGGCAAGCTAGAAGCCCTTCCCTTCAAGCTTCATCACATCGTTGTTAGAATTTCAGATATACAATCCCTTGTTTGTATGCACTCTGCAGATCATGCCACCTATGCACTAATGAACAACAATGTTCAGGTATTAGTGCCTCTAGGAAAATGCCCCTTACATTGTCCCCAGTCCTTCAATGAAGTGGAATAGCATCACACATAACATTACATCAATTGACAGAGGCTTTATTTACCTCTACCTGCTTTGGTTGTGGTTGATTTGACAATTTTTTATACATTTCTGAGTGCATCTGATGTTGCATAGTATGTGTAAGGGGATCAGCCATCTGTGGGAACCCAAGCAATCAACCCACCATTCTACTCCCTCCTCAGAAGGCAGCAAGCAATGAGCAAGCCAGGCATGAGAGCACTAGTGGGCAAGAGGCAGGCAGTGAACAAGAGGCATGGAGACAAGGGCGAGGTGGAAGCTGAGGCTGTCACTGGAGGCACTCACAGTCATGTTGATGTGTAGACATAGAGACACTGCTATTGACAGGACTGGGGATGTACCATGCCTCAGTCCATCCCATATACTACATTGGCTAGTACTGTAACTAATTCCTATATGCTAAGCGGGAGCCACTGACTATGAGCTATTGGCTAAGCAGGCTGGTATGTATTAGTAATGCATAATCGTCAACGATCAGCTGATGTACTAGGCTTACTGAGCATGCCAATGCTAAGAGTGCTGACCTGAGCCAGACTTATCAACCAAGGCTTGGCAGAGGCTGTGCTATTGATATAGAGTGGCCATGAGGCCAGCTGACCCAAATAGTGGAGAAGACATTGATGGGAGGTGTCAGAATAGGGCTGGGTAGCCTGGGAGACAGCTAGAGTTGCCTAAGAAGGCAATGCTGAAGATCTGGAGCTAAGCTGAGCTAGAGATGGATGGTCCAGAGACCAGTCCCCTGACAGTTGGTGCATCTCTACAGGTAGCCTTAAGTGATATGCTAGAGGGCCTACTTACCATTTAACTATAAATGGTTCCAGATAGTGGTGAGACAGCTTTTGTAAGGGCTGAGTGGTAGTGGTATCTAACACATTCATAGTCATGATGCTGTTCTATAATTTGCCTTCAGAGCTTGAGAATATTAAGGACATAAATACATCCTTGGAAGGTGAGCAGGTCATCCTGCAGGGCCCATTTATCTGTGCATACTAATTTTACCCCATTACTCTGATTGGCATGCAGGGCCATGGCCACTTAGGCCACAACATCCTCCTGTGTGCCCTCATAATTTTCTTGCCATATATCCCTAAGGATGTTCACCTCTTCTTGGACCACCACACTTTCAAGAGCATGAATGACAAACAGCTCTAGCTTAAGGAGGACAATGTTATCATTATCATCTGTTCCTGTGCCATAATCAGCTCACTAAGACAGTGCATCTGGCTTGCTCATGCTTCATTCAGGTTCATAGTGCAGTGAGAAATCAAAGTTGGCCAGATACAAGGACCATCGAGCTTGATGACAATTAAGCTTCTTTGCCATCCAAAAGTACTGGAGGTTCTTGTGGTCAGTTCAAACTTCAAACTTGTGCCATGCACCCTCAAGAAAATGCTGCCACTCCTCAAAGGATCAAATGATAGCAAGCATCTCCTTGTCACGGATTTTATAGTTCCACTCTACAGCATTCAAGCTCTTTGAGTAGAAGGCTATGAAATGTCATGTGTCATCCTCCTTTGATTGCTGAGACAGCACCACTTCAGTTGTCGTTGAGAAAGGGAAGGACAGGTTGTGAGGTAACAGCTTGTTTTAGGGCATCAAAGGCAGCTTGCTGTGGTGCTCCTCATTGCTAAGCAGCATCCTTAATTGTAAGGTTAAAGAGAGGATGTGTATGGTGTGAGAAGTCTTTGATGAATCTTCAGTAGAAGTTAGTGAAGCCCAAAAAAGCCTGTACCTCCTTCTTGTTCTTAAGCACTGGCCACTCTGTTATACCAGCCACCTTTATGGGGTCCATCTTTGCTGTTCTATGTGAGATGATCAGTCCAAAGTACTCAACCTTAGTCTGCTCAAACTTGCACTTCTCAAGCTTGAGGTAGAGATAGTGTTGGTGAAGGCGTTTTATGACAATGCACATGATCTGTCAATGCTCCTTTAGTGTCTTGGTATAAATGAGGATATTATTAAGGTAGACACAGACCATGCCTTCTACAATCAGGTCATGGAAGATGTCATTTGTCATTGTCTGGAAGGTGGCTGAGCTATTAGTGAGCCCAAAGAACATTATCAAAGGTTTAAAGAGTCTGTGGTTGATTTGAAATGTGGCCTTCCACTCATCCCCTTCTTTGATGCTCACATTGTTGTAGCCCCAGCAGACATCTAACTTGGTAAAGTAGCATGCACCTTGAAGGTTGTTGACTAGTTCTCAGATGAGTAAAAGGGAGTAGCAATCCTTCATTGTCATTACATTTAGAACACAGTAGTCCTGAACTAGATGCAGGAATCCATCCTTCTGCTTGATGAAAAAGACTGAGGAGGCCATTGGAGACTTTAAAGAGCATATTTGTTCAGAGTTGAGATTCTCTTGCAAGAACACATCTAGCTCATTCTGCTCTTGAGGAGCAAGGGAGTATATTTTACACTTTCTATACCCTGGATGTCCTTGTAGAGGGCCTCTTTATGGAGGAACACTAAGGGGGGAGGATCCAACAGGTCAATGTGAGCAAAGAGAAGGTGCTCTACATGACAAGTGCATATGGCAGCATGCTGACAGACTAATGCTCTGCACTCCTCTTGGACCTTGTCAGCCCAGGTAGAACAATGCTGGAGGTACTGACTCATGTGCACCTCACTCTTCTACCAATTGATCTCTGGATTGTGCTCTTAAAGCCAAGTGAAGCCCAGAATCATGTCTTGCTTTCCAAGGCTAGTAACAGCAAAGATGGCATGTTCTGAATAGGAGAAGTAGCACAAAACAAGATCCACCACAGAGCAAATAAATCCTGCTTCATTAAGAGTGCCATTGATGTTGTATATGGGGATGGAGTAGAAGAGAGGTCAAGTGATCAGGCAGTGTTGTTTCACATAGTTTGCATTGAAGAATAAACCCATTACACTACTATTCAATAAAGCAACAATGCTCCAGTTTTGTTGTGTGTTAGTGGTCTCAATCTCCACATTCAGACATAGAAAGTTTGGGGATGGAGAGGAAGCAACAACATATTGATGAGGAAGGCATTGTTCCCAGGCAGGGACTCACAGGTGAGAGGATGGAGAGGAGGGGACTCTGGTTGAGCCTTTGACCAGAAGAAGATTTTGTATGTCAGAGAGGGTGCTTACAGGTTTAGTCATCAAATTGTCAACAGGGAAACATGTATTGTCAGATTCTATAGACAGACAAGCAAACCAATTAGCACCAGGCAGTGGAGGTGTACAACCCATCTGTCACCTGACTAAAAATCCTCTTCCTGTTTGGTAGATAGGGCTGCAGAGCCCACTTTAGAAGACAGATCTACCAGTGAAGCATCAGGAAAGGGGTCTCCAGAAGTGTCCTTCACAGCCAAAAGCTGTAGCAAAAGCTCCTCTTGCTCAGAGGAAGAGAGGTAGTGCACCTCCAGTCCCTGAGAGCAATAGCATGCAAAGTGGCCAGGTTATCTGCAGCAACAGCACAAAAGAGGTGTTAATGCATGTTGGTGAGAGGCATCTGCTTCTATGGAGATTCCTGGAGGTAGAGGTCATGCTAGCACTGGAGATGGTGGAGTGGTAAAGGAAGCATGTGCAGTGGGAAAGAGATGAGCAACTGGCAACTGAGAAGGGCAATGAACTGAATAAGAGGTGTTAAAATGTTATAACTCACACTTCAGCTCCATAAGCTGCCACTAGTCATGAGCAACCTTGTGCCAAGTAGTGATGCTATTGTCTGGGTGCTAGATTTTTAATGTGCTCCATGAGAGTGGGGTGTAGGCCATTACAGAAGGTAAGGCAGAGCTGAAGACTGTTTAGATAACCAGCCTGCTCAGCTAGAGCATGGAAGGAGTTAATATAATTGTCTAGAGATTGCTTCCCTTGGCTATATTGATTGGAATTACAGAAGAAGAGTGCTGTGGTCTTGGCCAGGTTTAGAGAGAAGAACTCCGTCTCAAAAGCTTCCCAATTGATGAAGCTATTCACTCCTCTAGGTCATCAGAAAACCCAGAGCACATACATCAAGGCATGGCCCAACTTCATGTATGAAAGGACCCAGGCAATATTCAAGGCATTGGAAGTAAAAGCTTCACTGCCCAGTTGGATGTATGTGATGCAAGACTGAAGGAAGCATTCACTCACTGCTTGGTCACCATCATAAGTGTCAGGGAGTGCAGGGCAAGGTATTTTTATGTGTGGGGCTATGAAGACATCAAAGCAAGGTGCAGGATTCATCTCTGGTGGTGTAGGGGGTGCAGGAGTAGTGGCTGGAGTAGAAGGAAGACACTCCAAGAGCATCTGAAAGAGTGTGAGATGGTGTCCATAGTTTGGCATAATCTGACAAGTCCAGTTGTGTGCAGGGTAAAAGAGGCTTGGGTAGTCTGCATCTGAGTCTTGAGAGCAGGCAGATGGTTCCAGGAATTGTTTTGGGGGCTGGAAGCATCTGAGGGAGCAGCTGGAGCAGCTGGTTGGGTCATGGAGACTGTGTAGAGGCTAGAAGTAGTCTGGTGGAGGAGAGACCAATAGAGGGCAAGAAAAGGAGTTTAAGCAGGCTAAAGAAGGGCTCCTAGACAAAAGTTGGAGATTTGTTCTGCTGTAAGAGCAACCTTCAAGGGCTGTGGCTCAGATACACAGCTGGCAGAGGGAAATCCAAAGTATATTGAGTGTTGTACAGATGACTACTGATCTAACTACTCATCTGGCAGAAGAAAATCCAAAGAGAACAAGTCTGAGGATTCTCTATGCCAGGAGCAACATTTCAGAGGCTTCTGATGCATGGGAAGGAACTGTACAATACACAAAAGCCATAGTCAACCACAAGGAAAACCTAAATAGGCAAATTTCTAGAAATGATCAAACTCTGAAAGTTGCTAGACATTGCCAAAAGAGGAAGGTGTTCCTAAAAAGAAAACCCCTTCTGAGTCTGCCAGGTTGGGAACTTGTTTGAATTATTGACAGAGTAGGATTGAGGCTAGAGGGCTGAAGGTTGAACCAAAAGGGAAGAATAAAGAAGGAGAATAAAGAAAAATCATAGTGGGGCAGAGAGGTAAAAGGTGGAGGGAGATAGGTCCCCTGACAGTATTCTACAACAACAATTGTGAAACTATCCCAAATGCTCACCATTTGTTTACCTGCTTACTGGTGTACACATCTATGCCCTTGGCTCTACTCATGTGTCATTCCATCCTACAGTCTGCACTTCCACTGACTCTGAGTTGTCAGGGTTCTTACATGACCTCCTATGAGTCACTCACATGCAACTCATCTGTGTTTGTAGTAAACCCTTTAGTGCAATGGAGCTTGCCAACTGTCTAACCTCAACATGTTGAACCACAAGCTATGTGCATTTCAGGCCACTCACACTGACACTCCAACAGTTCATGCATTGATTTTAGCTTGCAATTTACACACTGGTACCATGTATATTACATCCATATGCTTGTAGCTGTTGCATTCAACACAGACACTTTAATCTGTATACTGAAAATGCCTGAGGTGTGCTGCAGGAAAGGTGGGAAATAGCAAACATGGTCATATAATAGGCTTGAATGAAAGCCTCTCTGTTTCATTACTGATACTCACTGTTGCTCATATGCACAAGCCACTACTGAGTTCTTCCAGTCCTGTATCTTACATATTCTGTATCAGACAGATTTAATAAACATGATAACTCTTGAGTAAACAGTTATTAGATTTAGTGATATTAAGCAGTTGGTTGGCACCCCTGTCAAGATGATATGTGCTTCTTAATGGCACCTTGGAGGGGTTGTTTGTGCTGATGAAAAGTACCTTAAGAACACTAACTGCACCTTCAGGAATGTGAGATCTGAATCAGGCCATCCAGATATAGCATGATGCCCCAACCATCTGACTGCAATGACTTTGACTGACCAACCAACCAACCAACACCTAAGGCAGGACACTTTGTAGCTTCTTGATGGGACTTTAGGGAGGTTATTTGTATTGGTTGGTTGGTTGGTCAAGGTCATCACAGTTGGACAGTTGGGCATCATGTTATAATCTGGATGGCCTAATTCAGATTCTCACATTCTTGAAGGTACAGTTGATGCTCTTAGAGTACTTCTTGTCAGCACAAACAACCTCTCTAAGGTGCCAGTTAGGACAGTCTGCAAGGAGAAGAACTCATTTCAGTTCCTTGTTGATCTTCTACTTCTCAGAAGCCATGGCTTGTGAGTGATCATTGGATCTGCATTGGATCTGCTGTTCATGCATAGATTCAGGTAAGTCTGCAAGAGTATTTGCACAAAACAGCACCTTTGCTCCATCAGTGATCAATACCATTCCACATTCCAAGATATCACAGGTCTGTTCAGGTTTCTGACTTGTAAATGGCTCTGTATTGAATCATTTCAAAAGATGTGCATGCAGAAACTTATTCACTACACCTGTAGTTGTATCAAACCTGCAAAATTCATCCAGTGTTATGAGAAGCATGGCACCAATGAGAGATGTGCCATGTTCAATATCAACAAGACAAACATTTGTAATACAAGCAATTACTGTAGAATGCACCTCATCTAAGAAAATAAGAAGCAATCCTAGGCTGGTGAGGAAACATTTGTGATGCTTGATTTCTCCTGTTTCTGATTGGAATTTGGTCACAGTAATGGGTCAAGATGCTCTCTATCTTCTCGTTGACCCAGGATATGAGCATTTTGATGTAATGCAAAGCCCTGCTACAATGATTACATATTCACAGCACAAACTCAGAAATTTCACATGGGGACTATTTTCAGAGATTTTCAGATTTTCTCACAATGTTCTCACCATTCTTCTCATTGAGAATTTTCCTGTAGCAAAATGAAGAGCAATGTAAATTCTACTGAAGTCAGTATTTCTGACATTCATTCTGGCATGCACACAGTACTGTGACTCATTGGACTTGGTGAAATTTGGTGAGGTTCTTTGACATGTCACAACTTTTCTCTTCTGCACCACCATCTTGCACATATCTCTTGCATCCAGCTCCTCCCTCCTGCATGTACCATGCACATATCTGACATGTACCATATCTCATCAGGGTCCAGTCTAATATTGAGAGGAAAGAAGGCACAACTGTTTGCTATGGAGTGAGAAGGTTACACACTATAATGTGAGTACTATTCACATCTTTATGCACCTATGCACATACTCAATTTGATTTCTTATTGGCAAAACACTTCATGGACTCAGAATGATGTGGTATGTGCTTTCTTTGGATTATAATTTGGATTGGATGGGCTAAAGCCAAATCTAGTCTTTGGTAGGCATTATGCTGTGTTTGAATGAACAACAATCAAGATCTACAGACCTTTGGTATGTATCATTGGTGTCTCATGGGATCTAACAAGCTGACATTTCTTTGCACTTGTCCATGAAGCAATAGCCACAACAGGTAATGGAAGCAGAGGAAAGGAAAGTCGACTGTTGGCTATTGTTGGTAAGTGCAGGCTGCCCTTCAACACTGAACAGCACATTGACAAATACTCTATAGTACATACTTGCTACCTGTGGTCTTTGGTGTGTGTTCATTCATCAATATTGACATATGGAGCTCAAGGCAGCAGGTGGGGTTCTAATGATAGTGCATGCATGCATAGATTAGTGATAGGCAGTGTAATTTCAATGTTAACTGGATACTAATACATATTATATTGTCTGTTGAGCTCTCAAACAATGTATTAAGCAATATTCAAGTGAATGGGAATGCAGCAATGCAGCGTGCGTGCAATTAATACAGTTATACCTTCTGAAAATGTCAAGAAAATCTATGGAATATGCTTAGCAAAATGAAAGCAAAATGGTCAAAATATGAGTTATTCTCTTAAAATTCTCTCTCTAGGTTATTTAGCCTAAAATGTAAGAAAACTATGGGAGAAGATATCCTTGCATTTAGAGAAATGCAAAATCTAGGGCTTTGTGCTGTGATTGTCTTTGTTACTTTTCACGCACGAATTGTTAATGTTTAACTTGTGGATGATGCATCTGGCATTAAATAACTGACATCAAACTAGTATGCTCACTATAAGTTTCCACTAACTTGGGCCAGGGAATGATGAAAGAAGCATGTCCGAGTCAACTTTGCCATCCATCTGAGCAGAAGGGCCCTGACTAAGGCTGTGATGATTAGTGACGTCCGACTGAAGGGGGGGTCCGAGTTACAGGGGTAACTTACCATTACGATAAGTTCAAGTTACTGCTTTGAAATTGATGGTTTGTCTTTGACCCTGACCAAGAATAATCAGGAGATATCTAAGTATAAAAGGTACAACTAAGAAACATCTTTTCAATTCTAAGGTTGACTTCTACTCTCAGAGAACAATTTTCTCATTAGTGTGGAGTCGCTCTACAGTGTGTTGATCCATTAAATCCTTTTTCTTGTAGCTAACATAGTCACCAGCTCAATGTCCATGGCCAAACCTTCTCTTGAGGTATTGTCTCAGGATATCAGT
>JABAKA010016062.1:11538-75144 GCA_018857285.1 Termitomyces sp. Mi166#008 | reverse complement strand
ACCCATCATTTTCACCTCGTCATCCTGCACAACTTCCCCACCATGTGCCTTCCTTGCCATCACTGACATGTCCCAATGCTGTAAGGGCAACCTCTGGGGGCTGTGGCTCAGTCACACAGCTGGCAGAGGGAAATCCAAAGTATATTGAGTGTTGTACAGATGGTTACCAGTCTAACTACTCACCTGGCAGAGGAAAATCCAAAGAGAACAAGTCTGAGGATTCCCTATGCCAGGAGCAACGCTTCAGAGGCTTCTGATGTGTGGGAAGGAACTGTACAATACACAAAAGCCACAGCCAGCCACAGGGAAGGCCTAAAGGGGCAAATCTCCAAAAATGATCAAACTCCGGAAATTGCCAGACAGTGTTTATCTGCTGGGTTGGGAACTTGTTTGAATTATTGACAAAGTAGGATTGAAGCTATAGGGCTGAAAGTAGGACCAAAAGGAAGAGCTGAAGAAAGAGAATAAAGGAAAATTATAGTGAGGCAGAGAGGTGAGAGGTGGAGAGAGATAGGTCCCCTGACACCATCCACTGAACAGGAAGAGGATTTTTAGTTGGGCAAAATTAGAGTGTTGTCGCCTTATTGGATAGTGGTGCAACAGGACACAAACTATTTGAAACAACACTGCCTGACCACTAGACCTCTCTTTCACCCCATCCCCATATACAACATTGATGGCACTCTTAATGAAGCAGGATCTATCTGCTCTATGGTGGATCTAGTTCTGTGGTATTGCTCTCATTCAAAACGTGCTGTCTTTGCCATTACTAGCCTTGGGAAGCAAGACATGATCCTGAGCTTCACTTGGTTTTGAGAGCACAATCTAATAAAGAAAGAATAAAAAGTTTAAAAAAATAAAGATAAAAACAGTACAGTACAGAAAGTTTCTTGCTGACAGCACCAACACCAACAGCACTTATGTCTAGTGTAGATTTTTGCCTGAAAGACACAGTGTTTCCATGTTGTGCAGCTTTAGAAGCTTAGTGCCATGATGATTTACTGAGTGCTAATGCTTTGAAGCTAAAGTTCTTAATATCATACCTAGCTAACAGTGGCAGTACCCTTACAAAGTTTTAAAAAGTTTTACAAAAAGCAGTTTAGTAAAGAATGCCAAGAAATAACAGTCTTGTAGTTACAAAAACTAAAGTACAGTCTGTAGCAGTGCAGTCCAAAGCTGATGAAGTAGGGAAAAAGAGTGACTAATGCAGGTATTCAATAGAGAAGCCACCAAGAATAGAGAGATCTTCAGTGTCAGAAAACTCCTCAAGTTCCATGCTATTGGTTTCTTGCCAATCTAACACTGAATTGCAGTCACAAAGATACAGTGCTAAAAAGTTGTGCTGGTGCATAGTCAACATCAATTCTTGGCACACCAACTCAAAACACCTTCTAACCTCCTCCAGCATTCCTGCCACCTCTTCATATTGCACATGTGCTCGGTTGCACCAACGATCACTGCTTGGACAACTTTGTTGAAATTGTATAGGAACTTGTAGTCCTGCCAGTAAAAAGGGAATGTGGCCTCCTGTGCAAACTAATTTAGAGAAAAGTGTCTTTTCTGGTTTAGCCAACTAGAAAACAGTCAAAAAAAAGAAAATTGGACCAGCATGCTATATCCTTAATTGCCTTCTTAGCCTCTGTCAGCACTCCCTGATATGCCTCTTCCAGGTGCAATGACTTCAAAAACTTCATATCCACTACCAAGCTACCAGTGTCAACATCTATGGTGACATCATTATCATCATTGCCTTCATCATCATTATTGCCTTTGCTATCATTGTTTTTGTCACCAGTATCTTCATCACTTTAAAGAGTTTCTTGCATAGCATCACCAGCAACTTTACCTGAAGAAACTTCTGTTGCCTGGTTAATAATTGGTGTGCCACTCTCTTCTATACCTACCAATTTGAATTGCCTTACCATAAAAGGGTCCTTAATGACAGAACCTCCCTCTATAGCAAGCTTACCAGTTGACATGACAGACACAGGCTTAGGAGCAGTGGCAATGGTTTTAGGTACTGAACTAAGAATTGTTTGCAAAGTGGAAGGGCCAGCAACTGGTGTAGTCAAAACAACAGACACCTTGGGCACAGACTTTGGCATGCTAGGAATAAGTACCACTGGCTCTGAAATTGAACACAAAGGTCCTGCCATGGGTGTCTTAGATGCCACTGCCATCTGCAACCCAACTTCCTTCCTCTTGCTTACACCAATCAGCTCCTTGACATGTTTGTGTTTAATTTTCTTGATCATGCAAACTCTTTCCTCCTCCTCTTCCTTATTGCTATCACTTGCCACAGTCTCCTTGGACTTAAATGCTCTCTTAGCACCTGTCTGCTCTGATTTGGTTATTAAAGCTTTGGACTTCCCCTTTCCCTTGAAACCCTCTAAGACAAAGGATCACGATGGTTTGCCTTGATGCTCAAGAAAGGCTTTAGCTGTCTGTACTAGCTTGACATGCTTAGCCAACAGGAGCACCTCCATAGAGGGATGTTTCTTTTGAATTCTGACACCAACACCATTCCAAAGGCATTCCTTCAATTTACAATAGCAGCACCAGCATGGACACTCACCAGTCAAGTACCAGCATTCTTCAGCCATGTTGTTGGCAACACATTGACCACACTAGAATCCTAGAATCAAAAGTCTGAGAGTGCCAAAAAAGAAAAAGAAACTGAAAATGCACTGTGCCATTCTTTTCTTGCACAAGCGCTTGCATAGCTGGCACCACTAATGTTGATTCACCCTTCCTTCCACCTGAAATCCTTGTGCCTCATGGCAAGCCCACATCTTCATAATATTCCATCAGCAGCAGCAGTAAACCTGCTAAATCTTTGTTGCTAAACTAACAAAAACTAAGTGCCTAGCATAAGAAAATAGAGAAAGAAACTCACTGTGATAGGAACTACAAAATTCTCCAGCTCCTTCCTCAACATTTGAGTTGCTTCATCTTCATTGTCATCATCCTCTTCCACCACCTTTGCTTTTTCCTTACTCTTGCTGCAAGTAGGAGCCCATCAAGAAGGCTGCCTCTAAGTAGTCAGCATGGTGCTAAAAACAAAAAGTTGAACAAAGATTAAAAAGTGATAAGTGGTAATACTTACACAGCACAAACTTCCTCCTGTTCTTGGAGGGATAATTCAGAATAGAGCTAAATTCAAAAAAAAAATAAAGATAGCCACAAATTAAGCAAAAAGGAAAACTTACATGCATAGGTGGACCAGAAGGCTCAGCCACATAAGAAATGGAAGGCATGTGCCTAATCAACAAGGCTGCAGAGATAGGTGTTGGTGCAGGAGCCACAGAAGCTTTTGGCACCATGGCAGGCACAGTCAGCTTTAACTCAATTGCCATCTTTTGAAAATGCATTAGTTTTATTTGCTCAATGATACTTATTGAATGCTCCCAAGACATCTGCTGACCATTGGCAAGAGCTGGTGCCAAAGACCAAGAAAAACAAACTCACTACTGTCTTCCTGAAATCAGCACACCATGACACCTGTTTGTTCAGACTCCATAAATTAACACAGGCCTGGTACACTTCAGCTTTTCACCTCCACTCCACAGAATCTAAGCCCAAAAAGCACCAGTCATCTAATAATCTTTTCAAAAGACCAAACACCATCTTGTGAAGTGGCACAAGCATTGCCAATCCCTGAGCCTTGTAGAAAGCATTGTCAGCTGCAATAACAAAATCCTGGACAGCAAGTTTGTGCTCTAGGAGGCTGGCACCAGCAGAGACTTTGAGAAGGGAAATCTTAGTAAACATCTGAAATGACAGAAAAAGTCAGCTAGAAGTGATCAAGGGAAGGGAGATTGAGTGTACCTCAATCAATTGAGATAATATGAGACTACAGGTGTTTAGCAGGAGAAAATGCTGAAGTCAAAGGCCATAAACTTGGGTGCCTATATAGGCGATGGTTTCTAAAATTGCAGTTCACCGCTGATTTACAAAAAGAATAGTGCCACATATGAAGATCAGAAGATCAAGAACTCTAGAAGCTTGATCAATTGACTGGGAACAGTCAAAATTCAAAAAGAGGGTAGGATGATAAGCTCCAAAAAGTTTTAATTGTGTATAGTTATTGATTTCAAATTTTTCTTGTTTTTTACAATGTGACAGGTCATGTGATTTGTCACATAATAACATATGACTTGCCAAAACCAAAAAATTGTGTCAAGTAGTCATAACTCAGTACATGCTTCTTGGAAAAAGAATAGCACAGGAGAAAACTGTCTAAAAAAAGACTTACTATAACCTCATAGGCTCCACTTAGGCAGCACTAATGTTCACATGTCATCATCACAGAAAGAAATCAGTACATATTTAGAATAGTAGATGGAGTGGAAAGCTTACCAATTTCTCCACCTTAGTAGTATATAAGTTGTACCAAAAAGTAGAAAAATAACAACAAACTACAAGAGGAAATTACCCTCATCCTCTGTTTCAAAAGCTCACATTCTAAGCCACCCTCATGCAGTCAGTTGGCAGCTAACTCTAGCACCATTGCTGCCAAGTCTATACATTTTTAAGTTTACATTGCCTTCAGAGGCACCTATGCACTAGGCAACTGTCACCAAGCATCTACATCGCCTTTGTGGCATTTCTATGTGCCTATTGAGGCATAGTTTATTCACATGCTAAGTGTCAACCCACAAAGTACCACACCTTTTGAGGCATAGTTTAGTCGGAGGAGAAACCGGAACTCCAGTAGCTGGTTGGCCTTCTGCCATCACCTACTTCTGCCCCTCCTTCATATTTCAAAAAAAAAACCCTGCCACCTCCACCTCACAACAGCCAACACAGTCAGGCTCCCTTCATCCACCAAGTCCACCTACTGAAATGCCAGGTCAGTTGGCAAGCTCATCAGCAAGGTGAACACCTCTCACCTACAAAACACTTCCTCCACCACTACTGGGTGAGTTGTCAAGTTTGTCAGCAACACTGACTTCAAAGAGAGTGGATTAGCATCTTAGAGGTTTCCTCAGGCACTTATACTTCTGACTCCAACTACCCTCCTCATCCAGCAATACTATTAAATAGCCTCTTTACAAACAAAGTAGCTTATTTAGCTAAAAGTAATCCATACATTGCCTACCTGTTGAATCTTTAGGAACCTGCCAGAACTCACTTTTACATCTTTGTGCTTTGGAATAGTTATAAATTCTTTACAGGTAGCCTACAACCTATGTACACTCTTCTATAGGTTGTTTGTGTCTTGGAAAGAGAGCTCACGTAGATCTCTCTCTAGCATGCATCTAGGTGACTGAGCATGCTATCAACACTATATGTAACACTCAATTCAATCTTCATAACTAACTTCTGTAAACAGGTATAGTACTCATCAGTGTTTCCCTCATCCTTGTATGGGGTTCCTGGCAGACAGAACCTTGAGCATTAAGAGTTTAACATGTTGGTCTCACTCCCATCAAAACACCCTGCAAGTTGGTAGAATCTTGACATGAATTTGTTGAATCAAGCCAAGTCATTGAGGGACATTCAAAGACTACTTTGGGGTTTCTCTCAGTCAAAGAAATGAGAAGATACTGGCTTAGTGAAAGTACACATGTTGTTGCACTGTAGATGCTACACCAAGAAAGAAATAAGGATATATTGAACATATGGATTCCAGCATATGAACTACATGAATATCAGGAGGTGACTTGTTCAAAGGAAGGTTGTGGTCCAGGCAAGTGAATTGTTGCATCTAAAACCCTATCAGGCACTCTGAGAAGAAATTTGCAGTGAGTTCACAGTCTCATGAACACCTGCAACTGTAAATGGGCCATGAATCAGAAAGATTGTCAGTGCTGGATAGACAATCTGTGTAAATTTAATAAACATAATTAATAGAAGAAAAGAAGGAATAGAACCCACTGAAACTGAAAAATAGACATGGCTAATAATGTAAGCAGCAAAGAATGAAGAAACCTGGCCAGGGCTGATTGACACGGAGATCACAATTTCTGAGAGCTAAGTCCAGTGTGTAATTCTTGAATAATTGGTAAAGCTTAAAGTGCTTACTTGAAGGGTGGCATAGATTGCTCCTGAGTCAACCAAGAGGAATAGAACGTGCCATGCTCGAAACATGCGACGCTGTCTGCCATTCACATTTTGTAAGAACTTCTTGTGTGACCTATGAAAGGAAAAACAGTCTGATGTCAGAGTATATTGCCAGAAGCTCAGCAAAGATGTACCATAATCTCCAACCAATGAAGGATGTTGTTACAAGGTTGGTTATGAATGATGAGACAGTGGCTCCGAGGGACAGATAAACCTAAATTGGACTGTTGACAATCTGACTTTCCTCAAGGACATGGAAATTTGAATACAACGATAAATAGGTAAGTGTGATGGCTGCGTAGAATATCAGCTTGCATGTAATATTGTTCAGGCAGGTCACATACCCAGGGTAGACAAGCAGAGTCCTACTGATAGATATAGTGCCCACCGGCGCTTTTCAAAAATAACCCAAGCACGCCATATGATGAATGAGTCGTTGAAAACGGGCTAGAAAATATCCCTAGTTGGAGACCGTTGAATCTGGGGACAGAGAACTTACGGGTATTAGTGAAAACCAGTTGTCCACTATGTCCACCTTCGAAACAAAAGTATTGAAGATGCGCGCACGCTCAGAAAAAGACACGAAGTTTTCTCTGAATAGATAGCATTGAACAATTCCCAAACTAACATAAATCCCAGTATATCCGGTGACGATAATGATGCTTAGACAAGCAATCACGAATTGAAATCTCGAAAGCCAAGATTGACTCTGACAACTGATAGATGCATTTATTAGAGTGAGAAAGCATGATCATGCAGGAACTTATCCCACTTAGCAAATGAGTAGGCAACCATGACCGGAATTGGTGCAAGGAGACCTGTGAAGTATTCATCCATGGTTGAAGGCCCTAGTGAGATTTGATTGACCATAAGCTAGACAAACAGCTGTTGGTATCATGATAGCATTTTCGAGCAAAGCTTCCCCATAGCTCTGTATTATTTTCCGTTCTTCAGGTGTCATTTTAGGGCGACCTATGAACCGCCCAGGGTAAGTCCAATAAATGATTAATCAGAGAGAAAGGTGTGGAAAGTGTAGCAGGGACCTTCATAGGGGCTGGTTAGGGAGTAGTATTATATCCAATCACATCTTAATATTAGCCTGAGGGCGATGCGTCCCGTTACATGTGGAATGTTAGCAATCAAGAGGCTGGAGAGAAGACAATGGTCCCCAGGTATCTGAACTATGAGGATGATACATATTCATAACGAATTGAGCATTGAAGGGGTTACAGAGAGTTTCAGGGATGGCTCCGATAATTATGGTTCCAACGTCATGCAGCAAAAATTTTACATGTCAATTTGATGAGAAACAGCACTAGGCCACAGTTGTGACACATGTGCATTTGACAGAACGTGTAGAAAGGAACCTAATGGATTGTCGTGGTTCATCAGCTGTTGATGCTCATTGATCAAATAGAACATTGGATTGCAAAATACCTGACAAGTTATACGCACCAATACAAATGCACCAATCATCCACCTTTGCCTATTGTGCTATCACCTGAGGTTTTAAGACTTCGGCCAATCGAATGATGCAGAACGAAATGTAGAAGACGAAACATTACGTATCTGTAAGATTATATGGAAATAGAACGAAATCAGCGGAAGAGATAAATCTTCCTTTCAACGATATATATAGAACTCTGATTCCGATTTCCACCACTAGGAAAGTGCCTGTATCAGGGGATTATCATTCTGCCTGCAACTGCAGATCGACACGGGGAAAAAAACAACATTCTCACCCTCTGCTACCAATTATGTTTCACCTGGTCCTTGTGGAGCATTAGGGGCTAATACTGAATTATTGATTTGAGTGGGGTGATGTCATTAGCGCATCTAATAGGCCAATCTCGAGTTCGCGTTTGAGTTTGTATAAGGCAAAGACAGGATCCGAATGTTCGTGATATTTTGTTGAGGCCTGTGTTAAACAAACAAAATGCAACCTTTCCAATAAGCAACCGTCAATATCTTGTGGATCACCATCAACTGGCTCATGAAACTAACCAGACTCCGAAAGCCTGTGGTCTATCAGTTAGTACTCAGTGATTACATCAGCGATATCAATAGAATGGATACTTGAGCCGAAAATATAGAAGCGACACGCACGACCTTCCGTATGAACAAGCATGACACGTTCCGTCGGAATACGGTCGTGAAGGATAGGTAGTGCCAATCTTGTTAGTTGCAGGGTCATCGGAATAAGAAACTTGGGATATCCCGAGATACAGTCAACATCACCCCTGTACAAAACTCAGACGTGTAATCGCAGTTACATCTGCCATGCAACTCATGTGATTTATTGAATAGTAAAGTGTATGAAAGACCATCCTCCTGACGGTGCATGAATGAACTTACACTCCACCTGTTCACCCTTTTGATATCTTCGTCCGCTCTTTGCGCTCCTAGAAATCCTCAAACAAAGGATTGTCGACCGAGGAGCCTGTGACGTGAACGTCAAAGACGCAAGATCCAAGATTATAGGGAAGGACACATCGCTCAGGGGAAACACGAGCAGCGCTGCTAATCGAGCAAGGCGCTTCGCCAATGTTCTCGTATCGTCTGCGGTACAGGTAGGGATCAGCACAGGGCGAGACTGAATGAAGGGAGAAAGGGCATGAGTCTACATGCCATTAGGATAGGCGAAAATCACAAAAGGAGAGAACGAGGGGAAGGAAAGACCAGAAACACCTTCTCCTGCAACGACACTTTTTCGAATTGTGTACCTCTCGTGCCTGCCCAGCATGATAGGAGGCACCTCCTCACTCCTAGCAACAGTATTCCTAGTCTTTGAGCCAGATTGTGCTTGTCCTAGTGCCATAGAGCGTATGTTCTAACCTCGGAAGCCTCAATCGCAAGCTGTGATTTCTTAGATGTGTCCAGGGCCTGAGTTTGACTTCGGATTTTAGTTTGAAGAGGATGAGGTGTGCGGAAGGTATGAGCAGAAGCAGGGCGAGCATTCTTTCAAGCATGGTTGGAAGGGTAGTTCGAGGCATGTGAGCTCAGCTGGAAGAAGGAGATAAGTATATATTGAGAGAGTGGATAGACGTACTGCGTTCTCTTCATCTTCGTAGTCAAATGCGACTGCCTTGTCCCTGACGAAACCCCATCCACAACGTTCGATTACAGGCAATTGTGATAGGCGAGGGACAGGGCGATTGACGTCCTCGAGGATGACGGAGGCATATTGTCTTCGTGCCTCGTCGGGGGGTAGATGGCAAGAGGGAAGGTTCAATGGGCGTATTGGATGACGTCTGTGAGCAAGTTTATGTCGTGCTATGATTTTCTGTCTTGAAGTTATCTTCGAGCGGGGTCAGCTGGAACATGTGACCGCGTCGCTTGCCCGCGAAACGCGTTCCGCCTTCATCCCGTGCCCCCTTTCGGCGGACTTCCATTTCAGGTGACAAATAGCGATCCCTTTCCCCGCTTTTCAGTAAATATTTGTACATTGACCTTCTCGGGACACAATCAAAATTCAGACCGTGAATAACAGACCTCAGGTGCGAATTCCTGTTTGTCCGTCAACTGCCTATCCGTAGCCTGCTCTTTGATGTGATATGCAGGAGCAAAGACTTTTCTGTCTTTCCAGATCTCCATGTGCATCTCCCTCCTCGGCGTCATTGGGTACCTGTGCTGGCGATGTGTCGGAACCTCTCCGTCTCCTCTTCATACCCTCCACTGTGTCTTTCATCCTCTCCAACGAACTTTTCGTTCATCCCTTCTCTTCCTCTTTTTCCCCCATCAGAAGATTAGATAGCATAGACGGAACAGAGGATTTGATTGAGGAATTCGGTCTTGTACTTCGACCTGAGCCGGGAAACGGGAAACGGAAACAACGAAGAAGCCTCCTCACCGACAACCGCCTTCCTTAGACTCGCAATAAGACGCGTGAGCGACGCAGTCCCACCTCCAATTCCAATAGCAGGCGAAGCAGGTGGGACAACGATATCCCTAACCCTTCACACCTAATTATCCGCCACAACTCTCCCTGCTTCTCCACCCCAAGCGAATGCGTGCGATGAATCGTCGGATCCGATACCGACCGTGCCAATTCGGGGTTGGGCTCGAGGTGTCATATATGGGCGGAAGGTCTTGTTTTTGCGGAGTTGGGGCCAGAGAGGTGTTCGAAGATGGTCCGAAAGGGGGAGCGGGATGTTCATTCTCGTCTTCTTCGTTGGCGTCGGCGGGTGTGGGTGAGCTGGATCTGGGTACGGAATTCTGTGCGGGAAATAAGGTGAGTACATGCGCTCGGAAAGTGTGTATAAGAAGAAACGAACCTCATTCTCATTCTAATTTCCATCCCTGGGAATTGGCGTAAGGAGGGCCGAATGATGGAAGGATAAGTCATGTCCTCGAGCACGCGGGTGATTTCCGTCGACGAAGACAATGTTGTCTTCTTCCTCGTCCTCTTCTTCAGCAGGCGGAGGAGCAGTAGTAGGTTTGACCGGTGAATTATACGCGTACTTCGATGCGGCGTTGGCAAAGAGAGCACGGAGTGGCGTAGTGCCGCGGTTTAGTGCTTTGATTGCGTTTTTGAGCAGACTCTTGCGGATTCGGAGGTCTTCTCCTGGATCGGGAGATGGACGAGGCGAAACTGCTTGCGTAATAGTTATAAATGAGAGGCGTGTCGCTGTAGATTGTAGTCAGTACATCAAGTCCAAAGAATAAACGACAATGACTTACGAACAGGTGAAGCATACAGCGCGGTCCTCATTTCTTTCGAGGGATACGGAAAACTGAAATTTTCTTCGCGTATCTCAAGTTCAGACCCATTCATTAGCGGTACCATCCCGCCATCTTTCACGAAACACCAACAATCGCCCTATCTTCCCGGAGAACACAAGCACCTTTCTGTCTCCATCAAGACCGATATTGGAGTGTACAACCGCAATTTCGGTATAATCAAGTCGAACCCCACGCCTTGCGTCGCGTCCAAATATAAGTTCTGGTGTCGATTCCAAACGAGGTGAGCAGGATGCTGGATTCTTGACGCTTCATAAAAGAAATGGCCCAGTAGCGTCCAACCTAGGCGGACGGCGAGGAAATGGGCATGGCTGGAAGTTGGGCGGGTGAGTGATAACAAGTTGAACGGTTGGTCAAGAACAACAACGCGTCACGAGTCGCAACTTTGGTTGACCGTGTCCACATGGTCGTACAATCCCGGTTCGGGACCACTTCAGAGTTTTCTTCCAGTCAGCATACTCCGCGGTACACAGAGATTGGGCTCGGAACATCTATCAAAGGCTGTAGCTGTATTAGAGTCGCCGAGACTCATGTCGCATCACCAGAGGAACGCATCGGACTTAATGAATGTTCTGCGTGGACTCCGAGTTATGGGCGTACTGTCCAGCCTCAGACGTTGTCTCATGCCTTGACTTCACATTTCCTCCAGTTTTCTTGAATAGGATTCCTTGGTTATATTATGTGAGACTCCAACGGGTAGAGCTCTCAGCCCTGCTCCGCTTCTGATCTTGGCCATACATGACTTGCGGTGAACGACAATGGTATTCCTTCGGCTCGCCGTGTCCATTCGACTTTTCCCAAGATTGTCGGTTCACTCCCCCTCCAGAAATACACGCTACGAAGATCAGTGTGTATCTCTCAGCTCCTGGCCTGATACAAGACAAGCTGCAGTTTCACGTTGGACCGTCATCCCTCACTATGTAACATAGCTCCACTACGCTCGTTACATCAAGTCCCAAGGCCAGAACAAACAATCACACCCTGGGATAACTATGGAGATGCGTACCCCTTCGGGACCTCAATGTAACTGAGATCCAGTGGGAACTTGTGTGAGAACATGCGTTCCTATGACCGATGTTTACGTAAGCCTCTTTACATTAAAGAGTACAGCCGGTACTCATGGGATCAATTAGCACCTAGATTATTGATTCATAACGATGGCTACACTGACTCTGCTCCAAACATGCATGAAACATGATGATCAGTAGTTCCTCATCACATTCCATCTATATTTCTACCTCCCTGACAAACAATGGAAGTGATACTTATATCTGTGTTTGCAACCCATGCGCTCATTCAGAGTCAACTGCGTAGTTGCATTCCATCATAAGTTTTGTGTACTATGGCTTAGTTTCTGTTGATTATGTATCGATGTGGGATGTCATAATGATCAGCAACTTAAATCCAGATTCGTGTGTATAACATGAAGTTTGTCAAGGTTTAGTTATAATGCTTGGTGTAATTGCTTCGGACATATGATGTGGTGCAAGGTTGAGTGGGAAGCCAGACATTCCGTGGTATATTGAGAGGTGTCATACCAGAATTAAGCAGGTAGATTGGGTTCCATTGGCTATAATTGGTACACAAAATTGAACAGATCTAAGGAATAAATACATAGAGGATGGATGGACAGATGGATGGATGGATGGATGGATGGGTCTGATAAAGAAGGGGGATGGGGGCTATTCCAATAAGAGTGAATGGGAGCGAGTGAATGGGAGCCGTGGTCCATTCCAGTAGATGAGTGCAGTTAAGGGAGATCAGAGTGATATCAGGCACTCTGAGAAGAAATTGAAAGTGAGGTGACAGTCTCGTGCACACCTGCAACCGAAAATGGGCCGCGGATCAGGAAGATTGTTAGGGCTAGATAGACAGACTGAAGAGATTCAACACAGGTAAACAGCGAGAAAATAAATGAACATACCGAAACAGAAAAATAGACATAGCTAGTAGCTTGGACAGCAATATTTGCAGCAAATTGATTGGGGCTGGTTAATACGTTTATCAAAAGCAGTACAAGCTACAGAGGTCCAGTTGTAATTTTTTGGTAATCTGTCTGAGATGGCTCACCTGAAGTATGGCATAGACTGCTCCTGAGTCAACTAGGAGGTATAGAATGTGCTGCGCTGTAAAAGATTGACGCTCTCTGCCGCTATCTACGTTTTTTCGTAGGAATTTCACATGTGACCTATAATTCAAGAAATTGTTTCATAACCAGAGCATGTTACCAAGAGAAAAGCAAGATCGCACCATAAAGTCCAGCCAATGAAAGATGTTGCCACAAAGTTAGTTATAAATGATGACACAGTGATAAAAGTGAGTAAAAAAAATGTAGTTATAGAATTAACTTCTAGTGCTGCTTGGAGGACGTGAGGATTTGAATAGATTGATAGAAAGACAAGTGTGATAACTGTATAGGACATCAGCTTGTACAATATCTTGTTCCAGTAGGCCACATACGTAGAGTGGATAGACAGAGTCCTACTGAAAGATATAGTGCCCAGCGCCGCCTCTGGAAGACAACCCAAGCACGCCATATGATGAAGGAGTCATTGATAATGGGCTAAGAAATTCTGTGAGCTGATGATGGCTGGATTCAAGGACAGATCTGACCGGTATGAGTACCAGCCACTTTCCTACTACCACCATTCTTGACAGGAAGGTATCAAAGGTGTGCTGAACCTCAGAAAGAGACGCAAAGCTTCCTCTGAAGACCTGACATTCAACAATGGCCACGCCCATGTTAATCCCAATAAATCCAGTGAAGATCATAATGCTCAGACAAGTCATTGCTAGCTGGAGTCTGGAAAGCCGAGACTGACTCTGCTGCCTAATAGATGTGTTAATTGGGATGAGTGTGGATGGTCTTGCAAAAAGCTGTCTTACTTGGCAAAAGACCAGGCAACTACAATTGGAATTGGTATAAGTGTACCTGTGAAGTTTTACACATGATTAGTGACCCCAGAAGAGATAGATCAACTGACCATAGCAATAACAGACGACTGCCGGGACTGTGACAGCATCGATGAGCAAACTTTGTCCTATTCTCTGTATAAATTCCCGTTCCTCAGGTGTCATTGTAGGGTGAACTATTTACTACCCAGAATTGGTTTAGAGAATGACCAATTGGATGTGCAGCAAGTATGGCAGGGCTTTTGCTAGGGCTGGCTGGTGGGTAGTAAGTATTATATGTCTCGACATCACCGAGCAGCCCGAGCTTTGAATGACATCTCAACATGCATCAAATTGGAGATGGTAGTGGCCAACAGGCCGAAGCGAAGAGCCTTTAAGAACCGCCATGGGGAAAGAATCGGCTAGAATATCAAATCAAATATGATCAAGGACCCAAGATCTCTGAAAACAGCAGATCATCTGTCAAGCACCATGACATATAGATTGATAAAGCTTTCACAAGATTCCTCGGTAGCCGCTACACTCATGAAGTATGACTGGATTGAATCACAACATGATTACATTTCCTTTCCACAACAGACTGGCAAAACTAAAACTTCATCCTACCTCTTAAGCATAGGTAGCGAGAAAGAGAGCTGAGTATTAGGTGCTGTCTCAAAGTATTGATTGCAGTCGATGGCTATGTTGTCATCTGCACATCTATGGCCCAAGTTTGCGACACGGGGAAATTCGTCGGTGCATCAATCTCTTTTGGCAATCTAGATCTAGCACAAGTCCAGACATCTGTTGGAATGAACAGGAGTGAATGTGGGGCTAGATAAGAAAAGGTAGGAACACTTGCGTTTTTCTCCTTGTCTTTGTGACCGAACTGAGTCGTTCTCCTTGCCCTTGTCAAATGCTCATGTTTAGAGAATTTTAAGGAGCCCATGGGTCAAAATTCTTCCACATTGGGATCGATACCATCCTTGTGGATCTACGAGTAGGCGGGCAAGTATGTCGGGTATCATAAATAGGATTCAGGGATGGATTTCAATTATGACGAAAATACAAGTCATGTTCTGGTTCACGGTGACAATCGTGACGGCGAAAGCACACCTCACCTTCTCGCCCCGAGATTCCCATTCAATCAGTACCCTCTGACCGCTTCTCATCGAGAAAGTGTGTTCCTTTCGCCTTCGTATGCAATACAGCCTTCGAGGGCGAGTTCCGTGTTCCAATCGGTGTTCCGATGCGTTGGTACAAGACCTCAGACACTTCGTGATTGTTTGACTGGGTTATGTAGACGCACACTGTGCTCTAGTAGGCAAGTCGAGATTACGTTGCATGGAGGCACATCTACGGGTGTGCGAATACGAAAATGATAACAGGATGAAGGAGCAGGAATCAGAGAGAGAGAGGACGACAATCTCAATAGGTATGTTTGGGTGACGTGTTCGTGAAGAGGGCGCAACGTGGTGACGTGGTTTGGTGTTCTTGAGTGGGCTTTCGAGGAAGCAAAGAATTTTCACGTCGATCGAGGGATGGAGCGATGAGAAAACTTGCGTGCTACATCAGCAGCCAGGGGTGTTTGTATCACTGCTTCCACAGTCAGTGAATCTAGGACCACAGACAAGCAAAGCGTACAATGCGGCCCTCGTCCCTTTTGGGAGTAAATGAAGGATACGTATCATAATTCAATCCAGTCCTACAGTGTATGATGATGGAGACGAGAACGTACATGGAGGTCCACGCGCTCAGACCTTGGAGTAGACATTGAGGGTGGCAGTTTGGCGGTAACGGCATAAATATACATGCTTTGGAAGACTATAATTAGGTAGTAACCTCAGTCACTATTGCAGTATGTACACGAGACTTCAAAGGTTGAACTTGGAGTACAACATCCTATCAACCTGCCTTATTCTCTGATGGTACATCAAGATTAGTGACTCCACCTGCTCATGTCATCATCTCTGCCATCACTGTCATTTCCCTCACGTGCTACCCTGCGTCTTCTCTCTCCTTCTCTTTTTTGCTCGACTCCATCCTTCTTGTACACGTGAGGAATAGTTGTCACCAATAACACCAATAAGGAGGAACTCGTAGGATTCCTGTAAGGGTGTATCTCCTTCAAATTATCGTCGATGAGGCAATAGAACTTTGTGTATATTGACTCTGAGTATCAGCAAGATATGATGGGCACTACTGCCACGTACTACTCACTAAATCAGAGTGTTACAGACCAAACGATGGACATAGGACACATGTAGAGACAAACCTCATTCCTTGAGCTCGAATCCCGACTATATGTCTCCTCTCGAACTTCTCTCCTTGACGGTCAGGATAACCAGACGTTCATTAAAGGTACCCTGCCCTCCCGACGTTATAAAACAGCACATCTATAGCCAGATTTTGGCGGACAGAGCCACCGCAAATGAGTTGACATTCAATGTACTTGTTGCTGTTGCAGTGCCGCCTCCTTTGACAAGAAAGTATTGAAGATGCGCTCACCCTCAGCTAGTGATGCGAAGTTTCCTGCATAGAGCCGACATTCGAACATTGCTACACCCAAATAAATGGCAGTAAAACCAGTGAAGGCGATAATGCTCAGCGAAGTGACTGCTAATTGCAATTTGGGAAGCCAAGATTGAGGCCAATGCCTAACAGATGAGTTAATCATATCATGAACATGCAGGAACCTGTCCTACTTTGCAAAGGAGTAGGCAACCATGAATGCAATCGGTGCAAGTATCCCTGTGGAACATTGGCCGTGGTGATGACCTGAGAGAGAGTCAACTGACCATAGCACAGTGCGATAATCGGTGATATTGTGATAGCTTCAATTAGCATATGTTGTCCGTATCTCTGGATAATTTCCCGTTCCTCGGGTGTCATTTGAGGGTGACCTTATCACGACCGAGGGAAATTCCAGAGAATGACTCAATGAAGAGAAGGGCCTGCACAGTTCTTGTAGTGAGTCATTCCCGTGTAATATACTCAACCATCAGCCTACAATGTCAAAGTGGAATACCCACGGCTATAACGATAACAATTTCCAACAGAAAACACGGATCTATCAAGAAGAGACGTATGACTTTGTAGGTGAGCTCTTCGTATCAATCGCAGGTGGAAGTGAAGGTTTCCACAACGTGTGTGTGATGTTTCAGCTTGGATAGGGCGAAGGGAGATATGTCAGATATGGGGAGGGTAATTTGTCTTCTTCAGGGAGTTTGGAGCATAGTATGGCTCAAAGGATTTTTCTGGTCTCCATTTCTCGAGAACTTTGTGTTCCTACCTGTGCTTACCTTGGCCCTTGGAGTGCAGGTGAACACCCGTCAACAGCGCGTCTGAGGTAGGATCACTTACGTTTTCTTCCTCTTCATGATCGAACAGTTCCTTCATCGTTCTTGACGGGACTCAGGTTGACAGAATTCAAAGTAGCTCGGTATCCGAGGTTACACGAGAACTGATGCTAAGTGTGGCGATGGTGGACAAGGATTCTGAAGCGGGATCGTGTAGATACCTGAGATGATGCAGTAGCGCGCCTAATTAGGTGAATGGAAAGAGACGATGGGCATCTTTCGAAGGATTTCAATAAGAGGCAGGAGTTCGGTCCATACAATCCCCATGCCAGAAGATACGTAAAAGCACACTACACATGTTGGCTCCATAACCTCCTACTTCTCGACTTGGCCTCCGATCGTGACCTCAAAGGTGATTCCTACATCAGAATTATGTTCATTACGGCCAATACACAAAGATATAGATTAGTGGAGACACACCCTAGCTCCATCAGTAGCGGCCCGTGAGCAGGCAATGACATTGACAAACTAGCTTTCTTCTCGCCCTATACCAACTTTTGAAGCTCTGAAACTCGTCGCTGCATCTGAAGAGGACCCCACCAGAGACTTCATCTACGGATTCCCCTTTCTGCCGTCAACCTCGTATCTCCGTCCCGTCCCGTTCCTTTTCATTCCCTCGCTCAACTCGGCCCTGCTTCTTGGGCGCCTGAGAGATAGGCGCTAATGAAAGAGGAAGTTGGGTTGGGGGCGGCACGGTAAGTGCCGTGATCCTTGTCTTTTTCGCCCCGGTGGACAGGTGGAGCACGTACCGCCGCGGGGATCCTGGTAAAGTAAGTAAAACAGAGTTTATTGCGTTCATAAGTGCGAAGCGTTGACAAAACTCGTTTTCATTCTCCCAAGGTCCTATCCATTGCTAGATGTAGCATCCTCGTAAAGCTGTCGGGGCTACATATAAATTCCCAGCTTTCTGCCTTCACCGACGGTAAATCTCGGCGTTATTGGGACAAGATAACAGGCGAAGCCAGAACCAAGATTGAGAAACAAACCTTGAAACAGGTAGGTGCGTCGACCTCCCTTGTTCGTCTCTCATGAGCGAAACTCGGTGGCCCCTCTCAGAAATGCAACAGACGTATAACCTCACTCCTTCTCCTCCTGTCGTTCTCACCTGCTCCAGCCATTCCTCGTGATGTCATCCTGCTTATCCTCACGCTCCCTACGATCATCAGCAGGAGGGATGAGAGAAGGGGTTTGTCTTGACACAATCCCAACTACTAGGATCAATTTCGCAGAAGATTCTACAGTGACGTTTTGGAAATGCGAGTCGGCGTCAGCAATGCATACCACATGAAGGTGAAGGAACGAAAGGTATGAGTATGATGAGAGAGAAGGAGAAAAAAGATTGATCATGCTGTTTGATCTTTAATCCCTCCGAGTCCGTCTCCCTTTCTCGCCCAGGATGAGATATGTTTGATTCCTCAAACAACTCATGAGAAACGTAGGTCGAAAGCACGCAATTGTTACACCACAATACGTCCACTTTACTCCAATAGGTAGTGCAGATAGACTAATCTGTCTTTGTATCAGCTCTCTACTCGCGAGCTTACCTCTAGTATGAAGAAAAAAGGCCGACACAGATCTTATATGAAAGTATTAGTGACGCACGCTCGTCATGAGCCTCATCCACAGTTCAATTTTATAGACCCGCTTAAGCTCTCTGACGCTGATTCAAAATTATCCACCCATCTACTCCTCTTTTATCGCCTTTGGATTGATAGATCTTTGCTGCCTGCCCAACTCCATTGCTCCATTTTTCACTTGGTGACGAGGATCTGCAAAGGATATGATTGCATAGTACTCAGTTGAGATGAACTATGAGAAAGTGGTGCATAGCAGTGGGCGGTGATGGCGAAGCTCGAGGGTTGAGAATCGATCAATGATCATGCCAGTTACAAAAGGATTCAAAGACTCAGACCTCAGAACACCCATATAAACACCTGTATTGCTGTATTGCATGAGCGTAGTGAATAATGCATTACCAGAAATACAATGTGAGTAATGCATTACATGTCCATCAAGCAACCGGAAATGAACAATGCAAGAGTTAATAATGCATTTCTGACCGGTCGAGTACTAATGAGGAGTAATGCATTATTGGACGAAGTACGGACCGTTGTCATGGAGGAGCCGTCGGCATCCTCCCATGATAACTACTCGTCTTTGCATGCCGCAAGCGCTATCCAATTGACATGTAAAGCCACGTTAACAAAGGCAATGGAAAACAGACGTACAACATTCGCGTGTTTCGGCGTCTCTGGAAGACACCAGCCATCACACTGGCACATCGAGTCGGGAGAGCTACACTGCTGGATAGGCGACGAAAATGTACCATACCAGGTCTCTATTTCAGAGTAGATTATCACTGACCGCGCCCTACCGCGAATGCTCAGGTTTTTGTAAGGTGAGATGAGAGTAGAATCTGTGCGACTGAGTTACGTCGAGATATGGCACCTGCATGACGGACATGTTTCCTTCGATGATGGTACCGGGAAAGGACTACGAGGTGGTATAAGGCTATAGCCCGGGCAAGAACGAAACAGCAGCGCCTTACTTATAGTCTCGCGCCGAACTGAAACAGACCATTCATGAGAAGAAAACGACAATATGTGAGTGCTTAAGGCGTACCATTGCCGTTCAGCCTAGAGCTGGACTGTCTTTTCCCCTTTGACACCCAGGGAACGTAGACTTGATTGCATCGGATGTGTTCCAAGTCTGGGAATTCAATTAGACAAACCACGAGACAAGAGCCTATCTCTCACCTAGAAGCGATGCAGAGTGACATGAGTCAAAGACTGCCTTATGTTTAATGCCATCTCAGGCGAACGTCACGGATTATGAGAGGGACATCCACACCACAAGGTTACTTCCAATTGGCAAGGGATCCACTAGATATCGTCGAAGCTCCTTTGAATCCGAGTAAGAAAAAAAGAAGGGGAAAGAGGAAACCTTACTTAAGTCATCTCTAATCAATGTCCATCGCAAGGTATTATACCTAGAATACTATAGCTCAGCCCTAGAAAGACTGGAATCCAAGGAACAGAAACTACATTCGTCCAGGCCATCCTCCTCACTTGAGCTCTTGCTCTCGAGTTGAGTTGTATGACCAGCATCTGATCAACTTGTGTAATTACCTGCTGAAGATAGCAAGTGACATACATACAATGAAAAAAGAATCGATCGCCTGCTTGCGCACCATCGATCAAATTTTTCATGGCACGAATCTATACTAAGGTATTATTAAGCCATTCAAAGATACGGAAGGCATACTCCACACCATATTGTCCCTTGTGGGTTGTATCTGAAGAGGATCGTCCGTATCCACTAGAACCACGATATCCTCCGGCAGATAATGGTAACAGTCTGGTGTAGCCATTTGTGAGTTGAGAAAGGCGAATCTCCTATGTTATGGTTCACGTACCAATCAACAACTGTCTCATATCGAAAACGTCGTTATGCGGGCCCTGAAGGGCGTTAGCACTCGTACCCGCCAGTTCCCCGTCGCAAGTGTATTTGATTCCAACAAGGAGAGCGCGTTTCAGTGGTGGGCGCATTGGGATTTCCGGCAGGTATCCGGGCCCGAACGTTGAACAGTAATCGATGTTGTGTAATCGTCAATAATGAGTGTAATTCTCTGTGAATACTGGGAGCAGCAAAGGTGGGTTGAACGTGAAATAGCGCCTGCGCGATTATGCGATATTAATAATCAAGGAAGAGAAAGTCGCTGGAGGGAAAATATCGCCTTGGGTATGGTTCAGGGCGCTCCTTTATATATGGCCAATGAAGATTGGGTTGAAACCTGTTTGGAGTACAAAACATAAGAAGCATAGTCAAAACTTGATGTGATTCGAATTGATAACCCCATGAAGACGATTCTCTCAAAGATGCCTGTGTTCACGTACCTTTACGCAGCTGAAATCTGGAGCATAAGCTGAGAGATGTCAGGCGTCACGGCCACATAGGGCGAAGCTTCACTCAAACCCATTGGATATGGCAATGTCACTGCCTCCCCCCGCCTGTTGCCGCGTTGCCGCGGACTCACCGTGCACCATACGTTCCGCTTCATCTCTGCCTAGTCACCGCTACTTTTGCACAAGTCGCACCTTGAGAATCATCCAACTTTTATTCCTCTAGAGAGAATGCATACTTTGTCAAGACCGATTTTCTAAATCCTAAAAATTGACGGAGATGAATTTTTTTTGTCGACCCCAATTCCGCCGCTCCTTCCACAAATAGTAATTTGCGTCCATAGCTTACTTGACACTATCCTTCTCTGAGATGTGTAATGGGTTGAGCTGAACTTCCCCTCGCGTGTTCGTGCAGCTGCAGCTTTTGAGTCTTCTGTTGCGCCGAATGGAAAAATGGCTATTTTCTTTGTACCTCAACTTACTACATGTTACTATCATATGTGGGCGTGTTTCTATCCTCCACCCCTACTATATCAAGAAGTTGGGTGTTGGGTCGACCAATTCCGTCGCTGATTCACCTTTGATTTTGCCATACACCGTGTCTGTGAGGTCGACATGAGTCTTGAGGTACTTATCCGTGGTACACGTCTCATGTTGGAATGTTGTGGCGCTGACGCTTGCTGTGCCCTACCAACTCCTCACGTAGAGTACAAAACCATACTTCAGATCGCCGTGTCCCAGATGAGAACATGAACCATCAGAATATCATCACGTCTGACACCATGCTTGTCGTCCGTAACTCGCATGACCCGCCAATACGTTGGTACTGCCGATACTGAGGTGGACTAGTTCTTTGACTCTGTAGCATATAGAATCGACTGGCTTTAATTTTTTTTCTCAAATATTAGATGTTATCTCCCATGCATAGGATCGTTTCCGAAAGAGGTCGAAGTCAGGCAGGGTCAGTATTCCAGGAAGCGACAAGCGATCCAAAGGCGCTGGAAACAAGATCTACACTCTGGTTTCCATGTACGTTGAGAGCATGAAACATGAATAGGAAAGAAACGCACGATTGAGAAATGGTGATACTTTATGTGGGTAATGAGGTTTTTATTCCAGGCGAAGCCCTTCTAAAAGGGACTGTGGGACCAAGGATGGCCGGCTTTAGATGTCGAATGACGGTGCGCAAAGTGACTCAACACAGATAAGGAGCCTTTTGGGTGTTACACAAATGGGCTTTTCGATGGTTTGCGAATCATAATCTGGATATTGCCGCACACCTCGGAGAACATCGTCACCGACCTTGGCGCTGATATGTCATTGGGTGGCCAGAGATTGAAAGCGACATCTTTCCATAGGTTGGAACAACGAGTTAAGGGTGCGTGTTTCCATACAGGGCACACGCGAGACAGCGATAGCACCGATGACCTAGAGCACACTCGGTTTTATTTGGCATACTTGAATATTTTGATAAAGATATCTACGGGAAGGTGAATGGAGGAAAGCCAGAATTGGTAGGTGGCTTGTTTCTGAAGTCTGACCTTCAGCAGCGTATGCATGGCGGCTACTGATTCGTTGATCTTTAACTGGAGTCCTCTCTCTGGGTAGGTGGAAAATTAGAGCGTTTGAAATCCTCGACAATGCTACTCTGTGTTTTATATCAGAAAAGGGACCACAGGACATGACGCAGATACCGCGCAATATCCAAGCTGCCGTTCAAGCTCCCGTCGAGATGCTTGATTCAATACCTCCGTACCAATCTTCCTAAAACACCAGTCAAATCTAATTTCAATCAGATCGTAACTTCCATCCCTCAATCCTTTCGTCGCAGTCATCAAGGCTTCGTGGTTAGTTGGCTATTGGTGGCTGTTCCTGATATGGGACTCGAATAAAGCAATGGCATCTCAAATTGTGATGTCGAGAAAACATTGTTCAATATTCCCGATGCTTCCTTAGAGATGCCGAAGAATATGAGTATATGATAGAAAGGGTCTAAAGAGCACCGATGAATGATGAAATTGTGGCGAGGTCCAGAAAAGCCTTAGTCATACCATAGGTTTCTATGCTTGTAAGGAGAACATTTTGGTTCGAATATATCGATAAATAGATAGATGTAATGACTGAATAGGCTATCAGCTTGTATAGGATCTTGCTCCGGCAGGCCACATATCAAGAGTATACAAGCACAGTCCCACTGAAAGACACAGTGCCCACCGGTCTCTGAAATATAGATAGACAGACAGAGTGGCAGCTTCAGGCTATTTACGAAACCTGTGAGGAAAATGGGGAACTCACAACCATTCTATTGAACTTGAAATCATTAAAGCGCGAGGACTGATCCAAGCCTCATAAATGACCTGCTCTTGGAGAGGGGTTGATAGACGCTGGAACTTGTGTGGAAACAGGAACTGTGACAGTACTTGTTGATTTTCTGAACGTCCAGATTCTGTTGACGGATTTTTGACAGGTACTACTTACACGGAGGACTGGCCATGGAGCTCGCCGCGGATGATCAGTAATATGTTTCTATCTTCCAAGACAATTTGTCTCTAGCAAGGCCAGCATTTCCGAGATCCATTGTTGGACATTTTATCTATTTTGGAGTATGCCGAACGACACGCCGGTCACTGAAGACACTGTATATATTGCAGAAATGAATGACCCACAGGATTCTCTACAAGCTCACCATGGGCCTTCAATATCAGCCTCCATGTCAGTCTCGACTGCCAAACCGATATCATGGCGTTGCACAGAGGATCTGTACTTCCAGAAAGTTGTGAATTTGGGAGTCGGACCCGGCACGTAACGGCTTACGGCACCGTAGATACCAAGCGGACTCGGAGGAATTAATGTCAATATCGACGTCTTGGCTTCGACTCAATGTCCTCACAACCTTCGATAGATCGAATAGCACATCCGTTCCTATATCAATTGTCGTTTGCCTTTGGTGTACCATAAACAAGTTCTCCACACATATCTGCCAATCTTTCGATGGGTTGCTGACTTCACGGATATCCTGGTAAAATGTCAGGGGCTTCCGCACTCTGCTCTTGCGAACTCCCGGTGATCTCGGTGTCTACTATCACAGTATACTTCATCCTTCGAGAACACGGCTGAAATGCAGGAGATTCTGTACGCCCCGTTTGTCACGGAATGCAAATCATTGTACGTCCATGAGTACAAAGGTTACAGGAATGTTTCTGACAGACAATACCCTGGGGAAGAGAATGCGTAGACTAAGTTACCAGTTGACCACTTCCGACGTCTACCGTGTCTACGAACTTTGTTCAACATATCATACCTTCATTGACGTGATAAGCAAATCATCAAAATTCCACGATCCTTATGCCAAGATCCATAATCGTTCTGTATCGAATTCGAACGTGAACAGCTCTCTCAATGACGTAATGAAAACACTTGAATCATATGATCTGATAGATGTCAAGGCGACCTCAACACTACGACACCTGGAACAGAAAGAAACTGTATTAAAAAGCAGGTCCTGCGGCTTCCCCCTTATTCAGTCGGCCATGTGGCGCAACATGCCCTTCTTTACCCAGCAGTGTCAGATATCGTGGATGTACGGGTTCTGCGGATTTGCTTCGGATACAACTAACAGAATCTGATCTAAGCCCCTCCGCACGTCAGACGGGCACTACATGAAAGATCCAACTTCCTTGCTGTCTTCCCGAGGTATTTCGGATAGACTTCTGATCGAAGGGGGGCGGTGCACGCATCATTCCAGCAATCAATACCACCGCCATCATCTATGACATCCTTATATCACTGACTTCTCCGAAGGCTGGGAATGCAACGTGGGTAATTCCCGACAGACCTCTATGTCACGTCATGCACAACTTGGCTGCTATTGTGTAGCTCATTGGTCTATTAGCTTCCCCGATCGAACCGAGCCAGCCAAAAGGCGACACAGGGTATGCCTCGATACCTTTCGTCATCTTCAGGGCTTTGTTCCAGGACTCTACCAGGCTAATCACATCTAGGAGCTTGTTATAGCGAATCGGCCATATCTAATACCATCTTTTCTAGCATTCCTTGGATGCTTATAGACCTAAGAAATCCATCGCCCAGAGGCGATGTCTTACAATGGTACATGAGGTCATCCGAAAGGCGAAGGGTGGTGTGGCGACATTATTTGTATATGCTGATCGCTTAATTCTTTCGGTACCTGTACAATGGGACGGTATAGTATTACGACTGCGTGGCGCACGGGAGGCAAAACAGTCACGGGTACCATCATTCTCCAAATATTGGACACTGTGGGAATTGAACCCACGACCTCACGCAATCCTTAGTATTGCGAAGCGTGCGCGCTACCAACTGTGCCAAGTGCCCATATCGATAAATACCAAGTCTTTATTATCCGTGTACCGTCACAAGGTTGTCAATGTTGGGGATAAGGGGGGTCCTGCTATATAACCAAGATTATCCTCAGACCCCTTCAACAGGTGATTCTATCTTGTAGGGCCATCGACAACGATGATTAGACGCAAGGGATCCATGATTTTACTTAGTGAAGAAACCTATTGAAGAGAGGTAATCGACCATCAGCCCGCCCCAAATAATCCATCCCAACTGGCCATTACTCTTAAAGTTTTCTGCAGTATGACATTAGTTAAAGGTGTTGCTGAATTTCATAAACACTTACGCCAACAACTGGCTGGTATATCAAGATCAACCGTCTTAAATTGCCACACTAGATGAATAGCGGTACCGCCGACTGACACTACAAAATAAGATGGGCCTTGCCCATTTATATATCCAGCCATGCCGAGCATGGTAACGAAGCCAACTCCGCACAGGACAAGCAAAGTTCGGATCCACGATCCAAAGAGGATGGCTGTAGATCGAACGCCCATCTTTATGTCATCTTGAATATCTTGGCAAGCGTAGATTGTGTCTGGAGGAGATAAGAATGAACAGAAACCCTGGGGATGACGAAATATATGTACCATAGAGCATCGTCCAGCTAGGTGGCAACAAGATTCAATCAAGGTCATCCAGGACCAAGAACGAAAGAACTCACCACCAACACCCTGTCAGCGCAACAGAAAGAAGCTTGACGTCGACCCGATCGGTGCGGGAAAGCCAAGCAGTGACGAAACCAAAATTCATAGCGAACCCGAGCCAAGCTTGTGGCCAATGAGTAAATCTCTTCAAGAGCGGATAGATTGCGAATCTGTTCACGAGCATCAGCATGGAGTGCGACATAAAATTAGCAATCGCCAAAGAGAATACCCACAGCGGAAGTAACTGAAATAAGGCAACCCATAGACTAGAAGGAGCATCAGTAGGAGGGGTCAAGAATTTCTGGAAGTTTACGAACACATAACCATGGGCAGTTAGATGGAAAAAGGATATGCCTATTATATATTGCACAAAGAGATAAACTGTGGCAGCGAAAGCCGAAATGCGACCACTGGCTAGGGGACGGTTCCTTGTGCGCTCTGGTAACGATTGAATACCATTGTTTAATTACAACTCATATAAAAGACTCACCAACACCAGCATCCATCTCTCTATCAAAGATGTCGTTGACGGTACATGCTGAGCTGCGCAGAAGAAATGCGCCGATGAAGCACTCGAGAAGATAACCACCATAAAGCTGGAGTGGTAAACCGGTAGCAAATGCAGCCATTGTCAAGCCCCATGCTACAAGGATTGACTATGAGTAGCATTCCTTAAAAATTTTTGGAAAGCTCACCAGATGGCCAGAACATAAGAATAGTTCCTGTTGGCTACGAGAAATCAGTCGCAAGGCTCATGATGATTAAGCAAAAAGACAAACCTTCTCTAACCTAACAAGTTCAAGATATGGACGAACATGAAGGGGTACCAGGTCAAGAGGAAACTTAAGGACGGGTTCTAGAGAGTTCTGATGGGCAATCAATAATATCGTTTTCTCGTTATGGCCCATGATTGCGGAGAAAAGCAGCTAGCAAAATATATGATATGGAGAAGGACAGTGTAGCATGGCTTCATGGTCCAAGTCTTTTATAGTTGAGAGTCCATGTACCAAACAGGAAAAGAGCTGTGCGAAAAAAAAAAACCAATTGCTCGTAAACGGTCAGATCGCGCTTCAATCGTTGTGCCTGATGGATCAATATAAAGCAAGGGTATATTCTTGGGGGACAGTGAGTGGCGTGAATGTCCTCCGCATGGGGTGTTCACAAAACCAGCACTGGCTTTCTGGTAGGGAAACCGACGCATCATTGCACATACATCATAAAAGCACCGATACTTGGCTCAAAATTCTTGCCGATTCTTGTTACTCGAGAACCCAAAGTTACCGCCGGTCCGTTGCACTATAAGTGTCATTTCTGTTCCAATCGAAAAGGATTAGGACGGAAGCTTAACTGAATTCTTGTAACTCATTTGAACCTGCCAGTGCTTACGGAAACGCATAGATATGGATCTCTAGGGTGCGCTCGATATAAGACAGGAAAAAGAGGAAGACTTGGGATGACCCTTGAACTCTGATAACAGTCGAGTGAGTTTCTGTGAATAAAACATGAGAAACGAAACTGCGAGGGCATCGGGCCACTTTCAAGCATGTCTATTTGAGTTCAGGGATGCCGTCGAAGGAGCGTACATGACGATATCTAGGGGACTTCGCCCAATTTGCCACGTACCTGTACCCACGGAGGTATCGATCGACAGGACCTACAAGAATGATTTCGTTGGGATTAGCGTTTGACTGTCAGAAACGAGACCGTGGCGGTTGATCGCAACTATGAATCTTCCGCTTTTATAAAAACGGATGCAATTGTAAACAATTTCTTTCGGAGCTTTGTCGGAGCCCGAAAATTCCTAGATGGGCGCTTTCTCGGTTAGTAGTAAGTGCTTTTGTCATGCGCATGGTTAGCATCCAAGAACAACTGGCCTCTGAAGGTGTATGACTTATCAATGTACGCCCCTCTGGTGTGCAAGGTTCCACACTGATGCCAAGAGCCTTGTGACTTTGTGTATCTGCCCCAGTTCATTCCATCATTCCCTCTTGGACTTAGACTTCTTCATGCAACTCATTTATTCTGTTACGACTTGTTGAGACAAGTCGTCCGAGTTTCGTTTGAAATGAGCCCACCTTCAGTCTTACTTCTTTTCTCATTCGCATAGGCGTGCGGTATCGGACGGCCAGTCAGCGGCGCTTCAAGACACAAGATCCGTTTTTCATGGTACGGGGCCTACCCGATAACCCGATAACCCGATAAATTCTTGATTGATGTGAGCTAAATGGCAAACTCGGATGTCAAGAGACCGAGCGTATATGGTCCGGTTGGCACAGGTCCCCTGACGAACTTGGAATCTTGATATTTTTTACTGTCAGTTCATAAAAAAAACGTCCTGAATGGTCCGTGACTAGGACGGCTGGTCCGCGCTCGGCAAGGCACATTTGAGGATTCCATTGGCGTCGAATCGAGTATCGAGGCTACGCCAGTCGCTGTTGTCCTCGGGATGAAAAGCTCCGATGATCCCCTGAGCGCGGACTCCGTACGATTAGCTTTCTGTGTCGTACGGCTCCGCTCTTCAGACAATTCCTCATACGTAACTGCTTATATGAGACTTCATTCATTGAATCATACAGTAAGTACCTTTCCCTCTTGACGAGTGAAGTATTCAATGAGAAAATTATATGTACTGCATCAACAAACAATATCTGAGGGAAATCTTCAATTATAGAACAATCTCCGACGATGATGGCTTAGAGTCGACGTGAATCATAACATAGAGTTAGAGTGGCGCTCCAGCCCTATCGTTCCTCCACTCACGCTGGTAAATGAGTATCAAAACTCTTCGGCGTACAGACGGATAGTTCCAACATGAAAAGTCCGCTTTGATTTCTCGCAAATGAGGGTGTAAGTTTTGAACTTATGACGACATCCCTACACTCTTTCAGTCTGGTAAAATGCAAACAGTGGTTTTGGGATCGACTGTCCTGTCGACCGGTGTTGTGATCTTGACAAGGCGCATAGGTGTGGCTGAGCTATCTTGTCCTCGAATTGGACGTATATAACTGCTGCTGTCTTTGAGGTGTTTACCACGACACGATCATGGAAAATATTATTCCCTGAAGCATAACAGAAAAATTGATGAATTCTCAAGTCCGTCACTGGTTGATAATATGGATAGCACTCGCGATCACCAGGCCATTCTGTCCAAAGAGCAGATGATGAGATCATTTTGGTCCACTTTATATAAGAAGCTCAGTGTACTCACAATTGCCACAAATGCAAATTGGGGATTCGAACTAGCCACATATGTCGCCAAGGCTAACTTGAATCCAATCCACAACCTATCCTGAAATAAGGTAAGGCTCGGGAAATCAGATCCACTCCGCGTCCATACAGAAGCACGCTTTCGACCAAAAATTCATAATTTCTGTTTTAAATAACAATACGCAAAGTTACTATTAATTCGTTCGGATTTTCAATTGTAGCAAGACGATTCTGAATGCAATCAAACCTATAATGAGTTCGGAAAATCGCGTCAGTCCATGATGTCCAAAATGCTGTATTAGCGGAGTCAATCAACTGGAAGGTAGTATACTGGGGCGATTATTCCAAGGTAGAAAGTGTCACAATTCACATGAATGTGAGAACCAAATACGAAGTGATCCATTCAAACTCAGGATGTATGGAAGAGCGATGATGGAGCTCACGAAAAGAAGTATGTAGGCATTCCTCATACATCACATCATTCCCGAACCCCACGGTAAGTAGTGTATATGGGCTAACGTACCTGGCTGTCAGTGGTACACCCGATATGATTACAAGAGGAACGATCACGAATGGACCAAAAGATATACAACCCAGGTATTCTGCCCCAATAGTTGCGTCAGCACTTTTACCTATTTTCTAGGATTGGAGATTGACTAACCATAAATTCAATACCCTGATGCGGCACATCAGAAAATACAATAGGTACATATGCTGAGCGCTGAGTTTGGACGACAATTTCCGGACAAGAACGCGTTGAGGAGCATTGAGGAACATTCCATTATTGTCGAGAGAACGATTATCCCTCAGGAGTTTTTCTTATACGATTCCTTAAAGGTATCTACGCGTCTAAGCCGTATTCACAGTCGATCAAGCACATAAACCATACATGACACACCGAAAATAACAACGTAAACACCGCCCTCACTAATTCCTCGTTCCCCTTTCATAGGCCAGAGGAGTTGCCGTTAATTCCCTAATCAAGTACGCTGATTGTTAACGCAGGTTCGGAGGATCAAGTCCCCTCTTCACCAAAATATTCTTCCATAAGTGCCTTCTTCCTTAGGCCAAGTAGCACCGTCTCCATCTCCGGTCGTGTCGGCATCTTCGGCGGAAGCAGGTTCTCAGTGACCAGGAAAGGGATATATGACGCCGCAGCGGCGGCGTGAGCGCGAGCAGCATCCATGACTGCAGGAGCCTCAAGAGGAGTTGGCTCCTCAGATCTTTTAGGTCGTTTCGGGTCATCGTGCGGGGGGGCCATTTCAACATCACCTCCTTCCCCGACCCCATCGGCTGTTTTGCGTTTCGTCGACGAGTTCTGGGCATCGAGTTGAGATGGTAATGGGGTTGTCTTATCTGGTCTTGGCATTTTCGGTACGGGGTCATCTGGGGAAAGACCGAGAGTTTCTCGAAGATTGAAGTACGCCTCTTCCCAGTCTACCGCCACGAAGATAAGGGTCAAGAAACTGTCGTCGCTCAAAGTCTCGTACATACCTTCTTCCTCGGCTGAACGCTCATACTGTAAGAGTGCTCCATCGTTCTCGTCAAGGTCACCGTAATAGGTCGGACCCTGATTCATAAACTTCTTATAGAACGCCAGTGCCTGATTTTCTTCCTCTTCTTCTTTCTTCCGGCTCTGGAACAGCTCGCGAACGCCAGGAAGATCTTTCGCACGTCCAAAGTACCTATTACATGATAATTCAGCGCTTGAATGGACACGGAAGGCTGTAACGGACGAACTTGTAACCCTTTGTCCCTGGAACTTCCTTGCCATCATCGTCCAACATTGCTACATTCCGCCGGTAATTTGCACCTCCTAAAGCTACAATTTGATTTTCCCAGTGCCGTTTCTCGCGAATAAGTCTGTTAATCTCGTCATTCAGGTCTCGAACTTCATAATCTGACAAGCCAGCTGTATGAGGGGCGTCGTTAGTATGGCATCCTCTAAAGCTAACAATGCACACACCATCCTGTATTTTCGAGACTTTTCGACTTATCTCACGCAATATTTCACCTCTCCACCTCTCACACTCCCTCAAACTTTTGCAAGCGCTCGCCATTTTGGGTCGGCGGTCTGCCCGCGTCCCGAGACCAAGCTCAGCGGCTTGCGCCTCGCGGAAGCGATAAAGCATAGACTGTGCCTTCTCTTCATTACGAGCCTGTGTAAATAGGATTTAGCTGATATCCAGGTGAAGAATGAACACTAATACTGACCATTGTGGAAGTTGACCTCCAGGATCAATGTAAGCTTGATTGTTCAGGCGCAAAGGCTTTTGGTAAACAAAGTCAAGCAACCTCTGATGTAATCTAATCTAATCTCGCCTCATCCTCAGCATCTAATCTCCCTGTCAGATGATCGATCAGACTCCAGATCTTTCCCCGACTGATTTCTTTCGCCTCCATTTCCTCGACCACTTTACGCGCTCTGCCTCCCAGGATGCCACCCCAACCTTCCGATGTAGAGGAAGGTAACGACTTTAAAAAGCAATCCATCCGTCATGGAAATTCAATCAATGTTTCTAGAAGAAATCCATTTCTCAAACGTTATTACCACATTCCGAAATTACGCGCAATATTCGGTACGCCGGTGTCTATTTGTCTTCCACTATCAACCTCCCAACTGATGAAGAACAATTTCAGCTGGCAGCTAACAATCGACGCCGCAAGGACATCTATCGTCTGCCTTTGGCAGATCAGCAGGTCTTGGAGGCAATTGGGTACAAGAAAAAGCTTGACCAAGTGGACGACGCGATTCGAGCAAATGCGGAATTTCTCTCGTTAATAGTGGCTAATCCTGAGATCTTTGGTCACGAGGCGCAATATGAAGGTGAAGGAAGTGGCGAAGATACGACGCAGAGAGGAAATGAGAGAAAAGCAGAGTCAGAATCAGGTACGGCTCAATCTTCTATGCCGGAAATGTTTCCTTGTTCATTTTCTAAACAGCTGCAGAACATTCAGGATCTTCGCATTCGCACCCTCATTCTCACTCTCACTCTCACTCCCATCCCTCTCATGAACACGGACATACGCATGGCCGACCCAAAAAATATAAACCCACTGATTTCGACATAGACAAGCTCAGAAGCACGCTCAAGCAGTTCGTACGAGACTGGAGTGAACAGGTGCATCGCCTTTACTCACTCTCACGAGCGTACTAAGCCATGAACCTTGAAACAGGGCCGAGAAGAACGCCAGGCCTGCTATCAGCCTATGAAAGATGCCTTGGTTAAGCACTTTTCACACGTCCCGCATGAGCAAAGGTTTGGTTGTATGAGAATCGTGTCTTATCATCTTACTGATGATACGATTGATAGAGGCAGCCTGCGGGTCCTAGTACCCGGATCAGGGCTAGGCCGCTTAGCATACGATGTCGCAAGCATGGGTATGTCTCTCCGTTGAAACCATGAGCAAGAACTTTGCTTACGGTGTACTCATACCCAGGTTTTGCATGTCAGGGAAACGAGTTTTCCCACTACATGCTGCTCTCATCATTCCTCATCCTAAATCGGCACGTATCTTCATTCTTCCGTTGTCTTACAACCCATTGGGCAACGCGTAAGAGAACTCGCAACTTACTATCCCTTTTTTATGCACTTTTTAACATGACAGAACCGACTCGATCAACAAGTACACGTTGTATCCATATGTTCACAGCTTCTCCAATGTTCCCTCCCGGCAGGCCATACTTCAACCAATCTCGATTCCCGACGTTCTTCCCACCGCTTTGCCACCAGGATCGGACTTTTCCCTCGTCGCTGGTAAGTCTGATTACTTCAAATATCCTCTTCCTTTCATCTTTCCTCGGCTGTACTGTACTTGCGTTGATCTCGGGCTCATTTCATGTATGTCTAACGATCTTCACAGGCGACTTTGAAGAGATCTACGGTGTTGAGACAGACCCAGACGAACCACAGGCTGGGGAATGGGACGCCATTCTAACATGCTTCTTCATCGATACTGTCAGTGGCTCATTCCTCATTTCATAATTTTTGGATTCAACCCAACCATGGTGTAAAGGCGAAGAATATAGTCAATTACCTGCGCATCATTCACCGTATTCTCGCCCCTGGCGGCGTATGGGTTAACCTCGGTAAGCCGTTGTTATTTTTTGAATGCTTGTAATGGCATTGACGCACAAATCTAGGTCCGTTGTTGTGGCATTGGGAGAATAACAATACAAACGATACGTCAATTGAACTTGATCTGGAAGAAGTCAAGGTGCTGGCAAGAAGCGTTGGCTTCGAAATATCCGTGCGTGCACGTTCATTGGTCATCCCCCGATCTAAATTATAACTTCGATCCTATGTAGAATGAGCAGACGATCGATACAACGTATACGAGCAACTCGGAAGGAATGCTGGGTTATATCTACCATGCTGCATTTTGGACCGCGACAAAAATTTAGACCTTTTAAGGAATAGTACACCCTCGAATGGAAAGCTTTCCTAAATCCTGTGCCGCCGGCATCTGTTTCTTGAATCCCTGTCATCGACGAGCGTCGATGTCGGGGTGGGATAACCAAAGGTTATCGATAACACCTATGACCCATGACTGTTCTAAAGTGTCCTACATAGCCTCTCCTCTGGGGAAAGTCGGCCAGGTACATCCTCCTGGTGGAAAGCTAAAGTTAAATCTCTCCAACATCAGACGCCCTTCTTGAGCGTCATACTCTGGTCTCCACTATGATCGTTCCGCTCTTTTTGCTTTCTCCTTGTCCTTCATCTCCCTCTTTACCCGCCTCAGTCTCTCGCTCTCACGAATCCCGAACCCTGTCCTGAACACCATCCTAACTTCCTCCAAGCTAAGGCCCGCCGTCTCCGGGAAACACACGAGTACAAATATCCAGCCGAGAAGACAGAGGCCCGCGTAGAATCCGATCGCCAGCGGGGGTGATCTTTGCCATAAGCGAAAGGTAGGTAGAGCCTATGAGAAGGTTGCCAGCCCAATTTGTGGCAGTAGAGAGGGAAGTACCGAGACCTCGCACTGTGTTTCCTTTTCGTTAGACGTAGAATGGGCCGAAAGATTCCAACTAACCTTCGAGACCGAAAAGCTCGCCTTGCTGCCAAGGAACGTTCCCAAGCCCGGTTGCATATGATGCGACAAAGATGATCATAGAAACCAAGACAATAGCGGACCATGCAGTTGAGTACTGAGTGCCGTCAATGAGATTGCCGCCCGTCTTCCTTGTAAGGTCTGCAAATCATTTCCTTTATCCAACAATATCCCAAAATCAAAAGAAAGGCGGACGTACAATGGAAGGAGATACTGGCAAGTGTCAGACCGAAGATCATACCAGGCGCACTCCAAACCATAATTTTTCGCCTCCCAATTCGGTCGATCCATTTGAGGGCAACAAGAGTGAAGATAAAGTTGGTCCCAGAGATGATGAGGCCGACTGCAGTAGGCTGGTCGAAGCCGATCTCCTTGAAAAGAGTTGCGGAATAGTACATGAGCGTATTGAACCCACAGAGTTGCTGGAAAGCCTGCATGCCGCAACCGACAGCTACACACCGAGTCAGTTGAAACGTAGGGGGTGGAGAAGGGAGAAACGTACCAAGCGCTCGTCGATTGACGGGGTCGAAAAGCATGGACTTGGATCGTTCTAGGAAGGTCGTGGTGTTGGTGATCTCAATACTCTTCTGAACTGCTGCATGGAGCACTTTGACCTAAAGAGGCAATCAAGATATAATACAAACAGTATGTAAGGTGGGACATACCTTGAATTCGACCTCCTCCGGTCGTGCCAATTCATAAATCCTCGACATTACGCTGCGTGCCTGAACCATATTACCCCTACGAATGAGAATACGTGCTGAACATAGCATAGTTAATGCAAAGTTACGAAGGACAATGAAGGGCAAACGTACGACTCTCGGGAAGGAAGAACAGAAGAAGACATTGGATACCCGCAGGGACGGCACCGAGACCAACCATCCATCTCCAACCACCGTTGACATTCTCGAATCCAGCGCCGATACCGTATGCAATGACCTGACCAAGGGTAATCATAACGACACTGAGCTTTTTTGTCAGCCGTTGCACGTTTCGCAGCATGGAAAGATTGACTTTAGCACCACCATCCTGCCACGGAGACGAGTGGGCGACAACTCTTGGATATAGAGAGGGGCGATACAAGCAGCGAGGCCTACGCCGATACCGATAAGGAAGCGACCGCCAATCTATCAATATTCTATTGCATAGCAGGACACGTAAGATGAGGAGAGACCCACCATGCTCCAGACAGTGTGACAAACGGCTTGGCCGACAGCACCCCCAATGAATATTATATCAGCAATTCCTAACACTACTCGACGACCTGTCCAATCTGACATAATGCCAGCTGCTAGGCCTCCAAGAAGGGCTCCAAGAGTAGTAGATGAGGTTATCAATTCCTTGGTTCGAAAGACGTCAGTATCACAATGATTCCTTCAACCTTGGATGTATGCCGGAGACACAAACCTTCTGTCCGTTCGACAATTGCGCAGGCCCGAGATCCGAACCAATGGTGACAAGCGCCCCGGATATTACACCAGTATCATAACCTGATTGTGGTGGTCAGTAGGACATTCAAAAATCTCAGAAATAGCTGCGTACGCACCGAACAATAGCCCAGAGATCGTCGAGCACAGAACAAGTATCCAGATAAACCATGTCGTTTTTTCCTCTCCTTCGGCTACCACAGTCAACTCGTTAATCTCTCCTGTGTCGATGTCGCGCGCAAGATCTGACAGCTCAGTGACTGTATCCTTCTCAACTGAGCTTCGGGGCTCCTCTTTGCCCCGTCCGAGTCCTTCGTGAGTGGACATGAAAATCTGGCCAATGATAAAGTGATCAACTTGAGTTTTGTAGTGTGATTATATATCATAGCCCCTATAACATTGCAATTGGAATATAATTGGGAGGTCATGACGCGCGGGGCTGAAGAAGTCGAGAAGCCATATGCAACCAACCAATTGAAGCAATTGATTCCCTAGTAGCCGGGCATAGCCACCACGTGGACTAGAAAGTGGTGCGAGCTTCAAAACCCAAATCAAAGCCAGTATAAATTTCAAATTTGAATTAGAACGGCATGCTTGAATGAAATGTTTTACATAATGTTGATTCAATATTAATCATGTTGGACGAAAGAACGAACTTGGAAAAAACGGCGTTATTTGAACGAGAAAAGTAACCGGCTCCCGGTCCGACAAGTGTCGAAACTGATGCCAAGCGCGTGCGCATGAAGCGGTTGTTCATCGAATTTTTCAATGTTCTACATATGTAGTTGTGATATCAAATGATAATAATGAAGATTTACCAAGTTCAGAAGGCCTTATTAACCGCTAACATTCGCGAAGGACATTCGTGTTTTTCGTATGTTCCATACGGCTCACTACGACTACGTGGCTCGGGTCCGTTTTTACTATGTATGTAGTACCGTTCTCTAGATTGCTGCAAGACACACCCTCCCCGATCATGTCATGGACATGCATGCTTGTAGCCAAGCGTGATCTTTAAGCCGTTAAGATTTCACAAGTTTCGTTCAACTCCTGGCGTGCTTGTCGGTGCCAATGACGAGTCCACCCTTTTGTACCTCTGATGCCGTTCAACTATACTATACGGAAGGCCGGTGAGGCTGCTTCTTCCAAACAAGCTGTTCCCGCGTTAATTCTGGCTTTTGGTGGTCTCGTGATCGTCATCGACGCATCCTTTCCATCGTCGTTAACGTTCATCATCATGATGCATGCAAGATCGAGATGTTCTTGGTGGTAGTATCACCTCTCAGTCCCCTTCTCCTGGCTTCACGGAGCTTGGCAGGACGTTGTCCAAAGTTTGTCTTTGCGTGATATCGCGACATACAAGATTCGATGCTAGTAGGCTCCGTGATCGTTGTTGTCTTTGCTTGGCGATGTGGCTTGCCTGTTTCTACCACTGTGTGTATCCAAGGGGTTAGTTTCTCTGGTGACTTTGAGTATCGATGCATTCAAGTGATCATCTTCTCCGGACTCAGTCCGTTGTCCGCTGGCGTGCACTTCTCCTGGTCTGTTTTCGATGTCGCTATAGGTAGAAGTAGATTATTGTATGGATCCGACTCGGACGGATGATGTTATACTCCTCGCTTTACTGATAGACTGAAAATTACCTATGGTTGCTAGTACTTTTACTGATTGTCGAATTCCATTTAATTTCATGCATACAATTGTCCAAACCAAACTGGAAATATACCGTATCATGGAACGAACACGACCAGCAGAATATTCACAACTAGTTTTCCGAGTTCTCCGTTCGACAACAAGTAAACACGTTCTTTACCCGCGACCGCCGTCGACGCGTTCCAACCTGTGAGTACGGTGATATTGGCCTCCGGAAGCGGGACGGCACCGTTATCCTCGACTCTCGTGCGCAAATTTGCGGCTTGCGTCGCAGCGTCAACAAGGGGGGTAGTGTTAAAAGGACCGCGTAAGGGCCGAACATCAGAGACCCTGCCAGGAAAGACGTAACCCCAGAGAGGATGATCCTCTGCAATGTCCTGACTGACAAAGTCCACTGATTGATCAATTGGCCAGATATATCCTCCTGCCGTCCAGTGGAGTTCAGGAAATAGCTTGTAGAGTTTGATAGCGTGATAGAGAACGGAATCTCCTCCTCTCAGCTGACGAAACAGGAAACATGTCAATCGTGAAGGGTATGAAGAACAGCAAGTAAAGCTCACAAGAGGAACCACCGACTCAGCGAGCGCCTCTGCAGGATTGATAGAATAGTCGAATTCGAGATGGAAGGCGATTTTACAGCCTCGTGAAAGATTCAGAATCGAGCCTAAGCGATCAAGGTACTCGTCGCTGGGGCGGATTAGAGGCTCCGGTCCGCTTGGACCAAAGTTCTGAACAAACACGCCATAGGAGATCGAGATACGGCAGCCTCTCTGGACTAGTTCGATTTCGTATTCACAGTCTGGAAGGAAAGCAGTCCATTCAATCTCGTCAATCTTTCCTCCTCTTCCAAGGTACTTCTCCTGTAGTCCTTGAGAATTGCGAACAACGAGGGCTCCGCCTTCAAATCGCGAAGGGAGTGTGACAATGATTGTAGCGGTGCGACCGTCCTGCCTCAGTGAATGTGGTTGAAAATCTAGGCGACTGCCGGCATCCACTATCTCAAACTTGTCCTTAACTGTCGACAAATAGTTGCCCTGAGGCAGATTGGGAAAGAGCGTGTTGCGAACAGCGTCGAGTATAGGATGGTTGGTCAAGTCAAGGGAGAAATGGAGAGGAAGGTCAGAGGGATAGACAAGGGATGGTCGGTTAGGATAAGTGACAAACTCCCCAGTCTGATGTGGTCTGGAAGTTGCGATGAGAACCTCAAGAGGAGGAGGCAAGTTATAGTCAACATCAACGGGAAAATCCAGCGAATGGGTTATTCCATTCTGTAAATCCAAGCGTCGGCGGAGGTAATATTACCATATCATCATTAGTAGACGAACATACCTTAGCGCGGAAGAAGAGTATCAACTGTGTAGACTGCAATTTCAGACGACCAGAGACAGTAAACGGAGCGTTGGTTGCCTCGAGAAGCTGTAACACGTAGTCGCGGAATTCGGGATTGTTTTCGTAACCTGGTACATCATATGGTATGGATCTCCGAATTGACGACTTGGGAACTCGCTCGATCTCAAATCCCTGACTTGAAGGTGACTTGGAAGACAAAAGCGGATCTGGACCATAGCTCGTAGTGTGGATCGGTAAAGGTGCCTGAGAAGCTGCACGGCTGTGAGGTCGAACGTACATGATGAGGGACGATCAAGAAGCTCTATCGCCGTAGCAGTGGCTGAAGCGCACAAAGTGCTCTGTTGATTATGAAGAACGTGTTCATTGATCAGATGCACAGGTCATTATCGATCTCAGGAATGCTTCAAAGATGACCGGTCACCGGTGACCTCTTAAAATGGAGAAAGGTACGCAGGCCGAAACGGGCAAGTCATCGATACACGACACATATGCGCGATTTCAATAGAATGTGCATGTTGGACAACTAAATCGATTTCATAAGCAACAGTCTTGAGAACAGCATCCAACTCACTTCCAATGGAAATGTTTCTTGAAAATTTTCGCAGTTCAGAGACTCGTGATCTGCAAAGGGTCTTGGACGACCTTCACGTGAGGGCACATCAAGCCAAAAGCGTAGACGACAATTGACACTTGAGAGTACGGGGTAAGAGAAATGTGTAGGTGTCGTGGAAATACTCGACTAAGTTATGCGTTGTTATCTACGACCCTTGAAACCTGAACTTTCAACCTAAAATCACCGGACTCGTTGACACTTCCACATTGTGCCTCATCATTCAAATTTCCGAAGACTCCTGAATGTACACCAAGGTCCTAATATTGCGGTCAGTCTACCATTGTCTAACGCAGGAACAAAGTTACTCGCTGAATATTTCGTCGTCCCACTTGGGAACGATTCCAAAACCTGGCTTTCTGTCTTCACGACTTTGTTCTTCCTGGACCACACCTCGAGTGTACGCTGATGTTCGCGTGTAGTCCTTAAGGTACTAAGCCCCGTGGCTCCAGTAGCCGAGTCGGTCATCCGTAGAATACGGCGCGCGTCCAAGCTATTATGAAAGGGACAAATAAGTGACAAGATTATATGGGGAACAAATGCTCACTTGGCAAGGAGGGAAACGGTATAAACTATCAAGCAAGTTTAGATCAGCAGTCGATATGATATTCAGCAGATCACGAACTCGCTCCCATGGGGACACTGAGGAAGACATGCACGAAGTTAAATCCCAGAGTGGCGAACTGAAATATAGTCAGGGGATATAACACTCTTATGGGGTTAAGTTTCACCGTGGTCAATTCCAGGATGGCAACAATACTGGAAAGAGATTATGAGTCATAATCACATATACGCCAGGGAAAAGTCCGCCTGCACCTAGTCAAGAGCCCAGTATTGATAATATAGAGGGTTAAGACCTTGATGAGCCGATTTGTACTAGATGTACCTATGAGTCAAATGAATTGTATAAATGTATCTTCACATACTCAGGGACATCAGAACGATGGCGATAAAGATACACCACTTGGACGACGGCGATGATGAGGTCACAACCAGCAGAAAAGGAAAGCCATATCACAGCAACCCACTTATGCCTGGTTCGATACATGAAATATGAGTGAACAGAGTCACAGGAACTAACCGTCACTGAAGTGAATTTCGTGAGGACCACAAGGTGGAATGCTTCTGACATAGTTGCCAAACCAAAACCTAAATGTCTATGAGTCTCCAAGTGACGATAGCTGAGTCTAAGGGACGGACCAAGTTGCAAGAATGCTAGAAGAAGCTACATACATATAAAGACATGATCCAGGGAAAGCGAGGGAAAGCGGAGGAGAACCGGACACACTCACTATGACGCCCAAAAGAAGATAACTCTTCGTTACTGTTCGACACATCATGTGAAATGAAGCATAAAGGACCATGTAAACGAACACAATTGTGTGCGACGAGCATAATATGCCTGCACGCTAAATGCGGCAAGGCTCTACAGGGTGGCTATCACAATGAAGAAGATACGAAGATGCGGCTACGACATACAGAAAGTCCCAAGTACAACGACCATTCCCTGGGTTCAAGCGTTCAGGTAACAAGACGTATTTTTGCCGCGGTAATTGTACTTGCCACGTAGAGAAGGCAAGATTGTCGGCAACTCCAAAGGACGTCACCAGGTAATAATAGATCATCTTTGATACGACGATGCTACCCATAGATGAGTGGGATGATTCTGGACTAATCAATACTCAAAGGTCACTCACGCGTGGAAGAGCTGCAGCAGGCTACAGCCTCGTCACTACAAGTTAGACTAGGCTGGATCTCTACGTACCCTGTCCAAGCCACCTGCCAGTGGAAAGTCCATTGATCAACACATATTCAAATCTGGTACAAGCGCAAAATCCTACCAACAGCTTGGTCCCTCTTCCATCATTTGGAAAATTCATATAGTAGTGATAGGTCAGTACACAGATGATACCAAAAGCCCTAAATGGCCGATCAGTACACCTATTCGAGAATCTGGACTTGCAGTGCTTACCAGGCATTCAGAATAACCCCAGCAAGAGCAGCGCCAAAGACCTTGTCAATTGCTCCCATGATAGATCGAAAGGGTTCGGAAAGAGAAAGCCTTAGATAATGACTGATGGTTTCATCCAAAGTATTAAATACAGGTATTTTCCAGCGCCAATCAAACTTGCTGAGCTCTGAAGATGCGATCAAAGAATTTTTTGTGTAAACCTCATCAAAACCGGTTGAATCGAATAGATCACAGCCATCTTGTGGGTTCAAATCAGCCGCGGTAGAAGTCTTATCCATTGCATTGGACCCCGATCGTCAGGAATGTCAGGCGAAAAGATTGTTATCGCGACCACACCACAACTTATCAGAAGCTTGATGGACTTCTTCCACATCTGAAAAATTCGCATAATAGTAGACCAGAAATCCTAAACGGATAATCAGTACCCGTATTCGAGAACCAGGACTTGCAGCGCTTACCAGGCATTCATGATAACACCAGCAAGAGCAGCGCCAAAGATCTTGTCAATTGCTCCCATGATAGATCAAACTGAGGAAGTTTTGGAAAGAGATCTTTGACAAAGATCAATGCATTACCTGAAAAGATAACCGAGGGTATTTTCAGCGTCGCTCGAACTTAATGAGCTCCAAAGACGCGATCGAAAAAGTTCCTTAAAACCGACTGATTCGAATAGATGCCAACCATCTTGTGGGTTCACATCCAACCGCAGTCAGATGGAAGCACATGCTAGAGTATCAATCGGATTTAATTTGAGACCTTGCTGCAACTCGAAGTTGGCAAGCGGTATGATTCGGATCTTGCAAGGAGCAAGGTACCTGAGTGTCCGTACGGATGTCCGCGTATCAGGTGTGCACTTCGTCACTACCTCTCCGCTGTTTATATAAATTGCCGGTAGGCGCTCGTTGCTCCACAAAAGCAACGGCTTGCACATGCGCTTTTCTCCATCATCTTCATTCTAGTGCTGCATCAGAAGTCATGACGACAATAGCAAAAAATCCAGTTGTCCTATATGACATAGTGAATACCAAAGGAAACGAATGCTGGTCACCGAATGTGTGGCGTATCCGGTGCGAATCGGAGTTCATATGACCAGAATTCGTCATCTCATCTCATCGCCTAGCATCGCGCTCAATTACAAGCAAATACCGTACAGAACCAAGTGGGTTGAATATCCTGACATCGGAAAGGTCGGGAAAGAGATAGGAGCAAGGCCGACGACGCCTTCTCCAGACGGGAGCGGCGTTATGTTGTGGACATGCCCGATGATCATCGATCCGAACCACCTCGACGCCGAAGGCAAACCAACCGTGGTGGCGGACTCACAAGTCATCATCAAGTACCTTGACGAAGTCTACCCTGAGATCAAAGCAATTCCGGATGGGACGGCCGCATTGCATAACGTCTGGCTATCTTTCATCGGTCAAAACATCACTGGGAAGCTTGCCAATCTTTGCGTTCCCCTGTGCCCCAACATCCTTCCACCTCGGAGTAGGGAGTACTTTGTCACGACGCGTGAAAAGTGGTGGGGTCCACTCGACAAGATGTGTCCCGATCGTCCAATGGCATGGAAGGAGGTTCATGCAGGGTTAAATAAAGTCGCAGGTGCCCTGGATGCGAACAGAAAGCGTAACGAAGCTCATCTGCATGTCATCCCTGGCAAGCTTAGCTACGCTGACTTTGCTCTTGTTGCGCCGCTTCTTTGGGCAAAGTCAATCATCAGCGACAAAGAATTTGATGCATTGAAGGGGTGGAATGAAGGAAGATGGGGGAAGATTCTCGATGAGTTTCAGAACGCAGGTCTCCTTCGTGTTGACTAGTCCTCGTCAGAGTAGATTCCAGTACCAGGAATTGCCAGAATACTGTAGGAATAGGGAAAGTCGTTTAGGAAAGACGAGATAAGGATAATGTTTCTTGAAGCACAAGGTCTATCATAAACTGCCAAAATTTGGCTACAACGATAAAAATGGATTATTCGTGGCAACACAAGGACGCTCCTGAGCGGACATAGGTTTCTGCTTCACAGAAGGGATTCGATTATGTGATATACTTCTTCCCTTTGGTTCGAAATGAGTTATATCGGTTGACTGGTGTACTAAGGCCCGAAACAAACTGAAAAAGAGGACCCCGGATTATATCCCCAGCGGCCGTTCGCTAAACCTGTCCTGTTTGGCGATCCGGGGTTAGGCCGTTCACAAATCCGGACAAATCTTAACCCAATCAAGCCACTCGCAATTTCCGGACTGAACATGGCACAAAAGCAAGACCGCTCAGGAAAAACAGGGAAAAACAGACACAAAGTCAAGCTGGACCCGAACGCTTATTTCTGTTTCAGGTGATTCAGGGCGATGCCCTCCTTTTCCCGTTACTCTCATCATAATAAGTAGACAACGCAGCCCAAAAGCTGGTGAGCGTGGAGTGTTCAACGTTTTTCAGTATAATGCAGGAACTTGACTTTTTGAGAACTACCGAATTCTAGTCTGAAAATGCATTCGCGGTACTTCGGAAAATAATTATTCATCGTTATCCCATCCCCTGCTTTCTTTCTCGATAAGGTCTTTCGCACCACCTAGAACCATCTCCTCCAATGAACGCCATTTTCCGCCGAGCAATTTAGTTCCGAGAGAAGTATCGAAACGTATGACCTCTGCCCCGGGGAACGCCATTGCGGGTGCATTTGGATCTGCAGGTGGCACTTTTCGTTCGGGGTACGCCTTCCGGAGAATATTAGCGACTGCAGCGTAAGAGCTCTTGACGCCGAGAGCAATGATTCTCTGATTGTCAGCTTCGGGAGACGTGAGCGATGCAACAAAAAGATCGGCAATGTCGTAGATGTGGACGAAGAGGGTGATCTCAGCTGTTGATGCACCTTCTTTGCGGGGCGGGTCGGCAACGTAGTCGTACAACCACCCGAGGGACACATCCTGTCGCGGCGGGCCAGTGATGGCTTTGTGGATAGGACCAAGGGCCACGGCGGGGAGTAGGACGGTCAGGGAAAAGTCGACCTGATCAGATCGTAAGTCAGTTGAAATCGTGAATATCGAAAGATTGAACTTACCTGTTCGTCTTTGACGAATTTCCAGGCAGCTTTCTCCGCGACGAGTTTCGAGCCGACATAGATGTGGAACCCGATAAAAGGATCATCAGGGTTGTTAACGAGCTGCTCGGTGAGGACGTTCCAGTCGTCGGCAGTGATAATCTCCTTCGCAGGGTCCTTAGCAGTCATAATGACACTGCCAATAGAACCCGTGAACAACACTTTCTTGACGCTTTTCTCCTTCTTGACCGACTCCAACAGGCTGAGGGTCCCATTGACCGCAGGAACGAATTGTTCTTCGGGCCGCTTTGCCTCCATCGTCACTGGGGACGCGACATGCACGACTGCAGACGCGCCCTTGATGGCATCCGTAAAAGCTCCTGGTGCGATGATGTCGGGGACTTCTACAACTTCGAAATTAGCGGCGAATGACGCAAATTCCCTTTTCACATATCCGGCAGAGCGTAATGAGCGGACAGTTCCTCTGACTCTGTAGCCTTTTTGTAAAAGGCGGAGAGCGGTGGTGCTGGCCAGATGGCCATTAACTCCTGTGACGACAACAAGTGATCCTGGCTCGACAGATGGCATGGTTTCTGTAGATGCCGATGAGTTTCGCGTTGGTCTTTAATACGTACGCCATCAAATCGGGATTCTGCAACGACATCTCAATCTGACAAATCTTCATAATGCTTCTCGTAAGTGAGATGAGGCGTCATCAGCAATCCACTACAGAAGCCGTGATTTTTGTGATTTCCTCGGCCGTGGATGACCGAGATGCGAGGACATCGGGGAAAAGTGGGCTCTTATGTTTCTAGGGCGTGTTATGTATGATATATTTCCGTGCTTTCTCTGGTAACTCGGGTCTTTTTTTTTTTTTTTTTTTTTTTTTCCATTGACCCGTTGGGGCGGAGCCCTATGAACTCGGGTCTTTGGCGATGCTCTTCCTGATAATATGATTATTTTTTCAGGAAGAGAACTTGAATCGAACGCCGATGATAATTCTCTGGCCCCAGATAGAGTCATGTTGAGATCGCTACCAACGCTCTATCTGATAATATGATTATTTTTTCAGGAAAAAAAACTTGAATCGAACGCCGATGATAATTCTCTGGCCCCAGATAGAGTCATGTTGAGATCGCTACCAACGCGCATTATTTATGTGGTAGGTGCCAGTACGCTGCAATACATCCCACGAACCCGCCCGCACCATGGTCATTGCGGACTTTCAGTTTCTTCCAATCCTTCAAGCATTTGGAATTTGCATTGTCCTTCCATACGTGACCTGGAAAGTTCTTTCACGAAAGAGACAGCACCCCCCGGGACCTCGTGGCCTACCTCTGATAGGAAAGCTTATCATCTTGCAGACGATACTTTCAGCCTAATCTCGAAGTCTCTTTTCAGGTAACACACATCAAGCTCCTCGACCATTTTCTTGGAAGTGGTACGAAGAACTTTGCAACACCTATGGTACGTCGAACGATTGCTGTTCCATGGCCAGAAGTACTTAGCCTTTGCAGGGAAAATCTTTCGTCTTCGTGTTTTGAACGACAATTTCATCATTTTGAATGACCCCAAAGTTGCTGAAGATATCGTACGAGCTCTCCTTGTCTCTTCATTTACTTAATTGACGGGCTTGCCAGCTTGGGAAACGATCAGTTAACTATGCCTCTCGAAAGTTCCTCCCTTACGCTAGTTTTTATCGTTCGGGCAATAAACGGATGATCCTGATGCCATATGGGGAGGAATTCAAGAAACAACGTGCAGCGATAGCAATGCTCTTCCGTCCTGATGGTGAGCACTATTCATCTGGTCCTTGATATCTGTTATATTCATTGCATTAGGCATAAAATCAAACCGCGATCGTCAGGAATGTCAGGCGAAAAAATTCCTCTATGATATTACGACCACACCACAAGATTATGCCATCCATCTGAAACAATACTCTGCTGGGATCGCTCTCGGAGTTGGGTTTGGAATGTCCATTGAACAAGCTCATATTGAAGCGCCGAACTTGATAGCCAATACTGCGGCTGTGGGTGCAGACGTACGTTAAATCTTGAGTGCTTATTCCTCGACGTTGACTACAGAAACTGCAGTTGTTCCCCGGACTATGGCTTGTTGAGTAAGCAGTTATATTGACGGTTCCGGGGCGATTCTGAGCAGTCATCCAGCATGTTCCACTGGTTGGATCTACTACCGAGCTGGCTTGCACTATGGAGACCTGGTGCAATCCTGAAGCACAAAGGCGAGGTGACCCTCTTTTCGCGTTTTGCACAGCATGCCTTGCCACAGAACCCTCCCCCAATTCGAGGCAAGTCGCTCGTTTCGCAGCTGTGGGACACGAAAGATGTACTTGGGCTTGATGATCGAAGCATTCTCTACGTAATGACTCATTGCTTGAGTATGGGTTTACATGTTTACTCTTTTTCAGACTGGCGGAAGTGTCGGAGAGGCGGGGTATGTCACTGTAATCTTCAAATCTAATCATTTTAACCTGGCCTCTTCAGTACCAATACAACTGCTTGCGCACTACATTGCTTCTTGCTTGTATGCACCGTAAGCCCACAAATTGTCGAGCGGGCTCAGGAGGAGATTGATCGGGTTATCGGTGACCGTATGCCTTCATTTGAGGATTACAAGGACCTTCCCTATCTCTTTGCCGTGGTAAAGGAAGTCCTGCGCTGGATTCCTGTGAGCGTTTCTTCGTATCAGCCGCAAATTTCAACCTACATACCATTATCCAGGTGACGCCACTTTCTTTCCCTCATCTTGCAGCCGAAGAAGATGAATACGATGGTTTTTATGTGCGTCTTCATTCTCTTCCGGCATTATGGAGCGACATTCTGACGACCCCTTCCACTCTCAGATTGAGAAAGAGAGCCTTGTCGTAGTAAGCTTCTTTCGGTACAACGGATTCTTCACGCATCTGATCATTCTTAGGCGTCCATCTGGAATATGCATCGTAATCCGACCGTTTTCGCTAACCCTGCCGTCTTCGACCCCTTGCGTTGGTACGATCCTACGCCTCTGGGAAAAGTACGTGACGATGCGTCGCTGTTTGACGGGGTATGGACTTTTGGGTATGTTATTGGATTCATCTATAGGGTAGGAACTGACGAGTGCATTCATTAAGATTTGGAAGAAGGTATGACCTGATGCTTTTTGAATCCGCATAAGCTTCACGTGTCGGAGACAGGTCCTGTCCAGGGAAGCGCCTTGCAGTTGACTCGCTTTGGATCGGCATCGTTCACCTATTGTGGGCATTCAACATCGCAGATCAGGATCCCGAGACTGCCTTGAAGCGGACACCTGAAGAGATTGATGCGAATTTGACATGGCGAGATGCGGTTAATATGTAAGGGTTACCATTTCAATACTGGAGCTCTGGACTCATTTCGACCCGTCTTCAGTGAGCCCCGGGTTCTTAATCTAAACATAGCCCCCCGTGATGAAGAGAAGGCAAAGAAGATTAAAGAAGACTGGGAAGCTCTAAAGGAGCAAGGAAAGTGACCTCGTGTGGCCAGAGTCGTTCGGACGGTCAGGATTGAGTAGGAGTACCACTCAAGTTAGAGCCTTTGTGATATCGTGCTACTCGTTAATAGAACGACGTCATTCTCCTCTCACATCAGAGGACTGCGATATCGAGGTATCAGAGAGCACCTCGAATTATTTACAGCGATCGTGAACAAGTATTCCATCAGATAATCACCTGTCCTGGCTCCACAGGTGCCAATAAGGGCATCCAAGGTCAATGACTACATAAGAGTTGTTGTGCCTAAGTCAAAGTCAAAACAGACTATGAGAATGCAGACAGCGTATTTTGTCAGGGACAGAGAACCAGTGCTGCTAGCTCAGATGTCCAGCATTGAGGCACCTACATGAGGCACCTACAGCGGAATAAATGGCAACTGCAAAAAGTATTGTTACTAGATGCATGCATAACCTGCGGGAAAGACCACCAAACGATAGGCTGACGAGTGGCTTGGATCTCGGACTCTCAAGAGGGTTTTACCTGTAGGATATGCCAGTATAATACACTCCTCCGCCTTCTCCAGCATCATAATAAACTCCTCTTGTGACGACCGTTGGGTTCAAACAGTTTATAATTACTTGATCAAAACTTGAATACGAGATCAAACTACAAAATGATGTATCTAGAATCCATTATCATCTATCATGGACACTATCATTGCACGTTTGCCCAGGCTCTTTGGATGGTTTTGGCGTGAGCTTCTGAACGAGGGGTGATGCTGACAGGAAATGGATATGGTTCTCTATTTTACAATCAGTTTTCAAGACTAGCACCCAAAATGAAGAGGCGTACGAAGTAATTCCGGATGTACAGTGGTAAGGATCTACAGGAATAGGTTTCCCACCGTCGTCTATGCCGGGCCCAATGTTGAACGCCCAAAGTAGACGAGTTATTCCAAGCCATACGGATCTTGAGCCAAGGTATCTCCCTGGGCAGATCCTAGAGTTTTGCATGAGAAATTTAATGGCCTCGGAGTACCGTCATGTGATAAGATGAAGTATACCTTCGTCCAAAACCGAAGGCAAAATGACCTTCTGTGAAAACCTCGTTTGGCGACGATACTTTGGATTGAAGGAACCGGTCAGGGTCGAAAGCGAGTGGGTTGGGAAAGAGCTTTTCGTTGTGCTTTCGAACGTCCACGTCAGCTTCGAGTGTAGTAGAATTATCCAGAAGGAACCATACTTGCATGGACCATACACATGGGATGACCATCGTATTCGCTTTGATCTGACGAAATCAGCCCCAACACTATTCTCGTGGTTAGCATAACTCACTGTGTACCCCTTGTACTCGTCTTCGGCATCAGAATAGTGCGGAAACCCGCCAGGTGCAGCAGGCATCCACCGGAATACTTCCTTCGTCAATGCCACACAATACGGAAGTCGATCAAGATGCTCAAATGTTGGAATCGTTTCTCCATCAGTACCTAAGACAGACTTTAACTCGGCGTGTGCTTTGTGCATAGTTTCGGGGAAGAGAATCATCGCCATCAGGAACCAGAGGAATGAGCCTGCAGTAGTGCCCGTCCCCGCTTCAAAGGCCGACCCTGCGACTAAAAGTGTTATGGACGTCAGTGGAGAGCGTCTATCTGACATTGGGATGGAATCGGTACCATATGATAAGGTGGTCAAATCAAGATCCAATTTTTCTTGTTGTTCCCAGAGTCTGGCGGCGAAGCATTCGAGATCGGTCTGATCCTTGTCCATCTTTTCTTTGACTTCAAGAACCAGCCTTGTGTACAACTGTAAAGAGATCAGTGCGCTGTAAATGGCGAACTTCGCGAAATCGAAACCTTCATCTCATTCTCGTGCTTTTTCCCTGCTGCAGCTCTCCATGGCGCCAGAAAATCGGGGAGAATCTTGTCGAGGATGGGAAAGGTATCCACTAAATGAGCTCCGGGGTAACAGTCCGCAATAAAATTGTCTAAGATTCCGAGAACGGCAAGAAGATCTTTGTCGTCGTCTCCAAGGCGTCTTCCATAGCTCAGCGTGAAGACGAGCGAGGCCGCATAGCGTTTCGCGTTCATATCGGCGTCCTCAGGGCGAGTAAGCATATCGTACATGAGTTTGGTAGATTCGAGCTCTTGCATCCGTTCATAGGATCCAATAACTAAACCAAGTCCATTAATTGCAACTACGGTGAGAACAGACTAACGAACCTCGCGGCTGCAGCATTTGATAGAACGCTGCTCGCTGCTTTTTCAACTCGGGCCCATACGGAAGTAAAACGAGGCGTTTATTGTGAGATTGATATTTTCCAGCATAGATCAAAGGCTTTCGCGAGGAGTAATTGTGTGAACGACGGCTAAGCTATAATCAAGTAGTAAGAGGTCGATACAAGGTCTTACAATTAGAAATTTACAAGCTCTTCTGCATCGCTTGGATCATTTAAAACGAGGATTTCATCGCCCGCAAGTGATAGTCTTATAATAGGTCCTATAGTTCCAGGTAAGATAGATCTAAAAAGATCTAGCGCTTGCTTTACCATGTTGAGAGCTCAATTTCTCGAAGTATCGCCATACCTTGACCTTTGGAACCTGGAAAGTATGCCCGACGACAGGGTGTTCCTTTGGTCCAGGGGCAAAGCGAGGACGTTTGGAAAAGAATATGCCAAGCAGAATCCACAAGATATAACCAAGTGAAGCACACAGAAATCCAGTGAAGATAGAAGGCGCAGAACCAGTCGACATTCTCAGCTATCCTTCCGTTTGCCTGTTGTAGTAAATCTCGCTCTAAATGCAGTATAGTTCCAAAGGGATAGATCGCCATGAGACAGTTCAGCTTCCCTTGTTATATATTGGATCTGGACACATGTATCCACTGGTACTAGTCTATGGATCCATTGGTGTGCGAGGAGCATTGAGCCTAGGCGAGAGGGCTACCATTGGAAATCTACCTGGAACCTTATGAGGTAAGCATCTAGTCGGATGTTGGTCGACCCAAAGTTCGCACGACTCCCGGCTTTGCTCTCAGCCCACTTAGGTGGACGAGAAATAATTTAAGACAGGTAGATTCCATAATACATCATCAATCTCAGCTGATTATTTCCAGACCCTGCTCTCACGATCTCGACATACTTAATGTCCACGGCCGAGTTGCCCAACGCCGTCGCGTCCGAGGACAGTACTTACTTATTTCCGACATGTTTCATACTAGCGCGTCCCACAAATTAAGGACGTCACAAATTTAACTCTACTCTGGAATGCAGGGAAAAAAACACCGCGGGGACCGCGCTGGTAACACTACTTGTCCTATCCGGCAATTATTCAAAACAAGGTTCATCATGTCTTATTCTTTGGTGCAATCAGTTGTTGCAGGTACCCATTGCTTTTTGGTTCCGCATCAATGGAGAGGCCGAATTGTTGGTGCCTCCACCGATTAACTGTGGTCCGGAAGACCCTATATACCGACTCTAGTCAATGATACTTCCTAAAATTCTCGTCATGCTTTCTTGGCAGAAGAACCTCATAATTACAGGACTTACAATTTTACACACATTACCCGTCGTCGATGCCGTAGAGGTCTCCCCCAACGTTTTCTCGAAAGGCCTTTTCGATTTCGTCATCGTTGGCGGTGGGTCAGCAGGTCTAGCTTTGGCAACTCGGTGCGTCACCTGAATCAATCCCATTCGTGCATATCCAGTAATCTGAGATCGATAGACTTTCCGAAGATGCAAAAGTGAAAGTGGGCGTTATTGAGGCTGGAGTCGTTCGGCTCGATAATAAGATATTAATACCCGGTACGTATTTGAATGACCTAATCCCCATTATACTAAGATTTTTCAATGGATAGGCATGTTCGGCTCGACTTTAGGAGGCAAGTATCAGTTTGACCGTAAGGTCTTGTCGCATTATTGAGATTCTACAAAGATCCTGAGTACGATTGGAATTTCGTTACTATACCTCAGAGCTGTCTCGGTGGGCGCCAGATCCCAGTTCACCGCGGTAAATTGCTTGGAGGAACTTCTGGATTGAATGGCATGGTCCATTCTCGGGCGTCTGGAGCGGAATATGATGGTAGAATCAATCAGTCTTCGAAATCAGTCTATAAACTGATATACTTTTTCGAGGTCTTCAAACTCTTGGTAATCCTGGATGGACCTTCAACGTCATGCAAGACAATATTAAAAAATCAGAGAACTGGACGGCTCCAAGTCATATTATACAGGAAAAATATTTCGCCAATAACGATCCAGAAAACCATGGAACTCGAGGACCTGTCAAGGATAGCGCTTATTCATTTTATGCGGATGTCGTCACGCCATTCTTTCAGGCTGCCCAGGCTCTCAATATCTCCATCAATAAAGCCATGGTATTTCAATTATAGATGCTTCTCTGAACAAACGTTCATAGAGCTGTACAGTCTTCTGGAAATCAGAGAGGAATCTGGACTCTCAATGCCAATATTGATCCGAAGAATGTATCGCGAATTTTCAGTTATAATGTTAGAATGCATCTTCCCTTTCTGGAATCTTGAGCTGATATTCCACCAGGGATATTATGTGCCGAATGCACATCGCGCTAATCTTGTCGTTGTAACGGGAGTCCAAGTCACTAAAATTTTGACGAAGATCAGCAGGGGACTGGTTTCGGCGACTCAAGTTGAATATATCTCAGAAAATGAAACATATACTGTCACGGTCGGTAAAGAGGTTATTCTGTCCGCTGGTGAGCCTTCTCTCAATTTTTAATAATGTCCACGGTTCAGCGCTTTTATCCTGGTAGGTACTATACAAACTCCTCAGATTCTCGAGTTGTCGGGTAAGCCTTTCTTGCACAGTATCGTATCAATTTTGATAACCAAAGTAAAGGAATTGGAAATAAAACGCTCCTCAACACCCTTTCAATACCCGTTGTAATAGATTTGCCTGGTGTCGGAGAAAACCACCATGTAATATTTCCTTGTGAGGTATTTATGGCATGGTCAGCTAACGTATCTCCTGGATCCAGGATCATTTTGGAGCTTCTCTGTCCTTTGAATCGCCGAGTAGTTTCATTACACCAGACAAGGCCGTGACCGATGCCGATTTTGCTGCACAACAACTTCAAGAATATGTTCAGAATCGTACAGGAATATACAGTGCCACTTCGGCAACAACAATCGCCTACTTATCTATGCAGGACTTCATGTCTCCCGGGACGGCAGCAAGTCTTCTAAACGATCTCGATGCTGCTCTCCGGCACCAACCAAGCCATCTCAAGAGCCAGTTTGCCTTACAACGGAAGTGGTTGAGTGACCCAACTGTCCCGCAAGTTGAATTTGTTCTATTCTCCAGTAAGAATTTCGGACGTTTCCAAACATAGAAAGGTTCTGATCATCTATCTACTCTAGCCTTATCTGAAGGTGTTCCTGAGCCAGGGAAGAGCTACTACACAATCTCCATTTTTCTGCAACACCTATGGAGTCGAGGAAGCGTACGACATTCTGTTTTGACTATGAGTGGGTCATTCTCAAGGTTCCTATCAGGTCCACATCACAACTCCGAATCCACTCGCGCCGCCCGGCATTGATGGGCAATACCTTAACTCTCCTGGCGATTTTGGTGCGTACATCTTCCACATGACTATCGGCTGCGGCTGAGACACATATGTATATAGATATGAAACTGTTGGTCGAAGCAGTGAAATGGGCTCTGAAACTTTCGCAGACAGAACCATTGAAGAACGCAACAGTTGCAGTTCTAAACCTGGCGCTCAACTCCTCTGATGCCCAGATAAAGGACTTCATAACTTCCTCTGGGAACACGGAGTGGCACTTTGCAGGTTGGCACCAGCGCTTTCTTGTCTGACTCCATTTTTTTTGATTAGTTGGTGATCGATAGGAACTGCTTCGATGTTACCGCGTGATCAAAATGGTGTTGTCGACTCGCATTTGAAAGTTTATGGGACTTCGAACATCAGGGTGGTAGATGCGAGCATATTACCCGTGGTAAGTGTTTGTTCTCTAACACCGATTTCAAGTTTGGCTCTCATTTGTTCTATCTTCATCAGGATGTTGCCGCACACCCTACCGTGACTTTATATGGGTGAGATAAAGTAACTCTGCTTGATGGACGTTTACCAATCTTCGTTTTGCAGCATTGTCGAAAGAGCTGCTGAGGCGCTGCGATCAGGTAACTGGCAGTGATTTCTGGGATTCGTGCCACTATTACCCTTCTTTTCCTGTGATTCGGTTACAATAATAGACATATGTGATTTTAGAATACATCACCGATAGTCCGTGGCTCCAGATCCATATTCACAACACTCAAATTCAGACATTTCTCTCTTCATCAACTTACGACTGCGGATGCAGTATAAATGACCGAAGAAGATTATCTGATCAAACCCGACGGAGTTCGAAGTGGAAGTGAGTTCTGGCGGTCAATTAATAATACGGGCAACACAACATGGACGGTCAACGTCGTCACTTTGATCTGACTCGATCAATCGAACACAAGAATCCTATCCTATCCTCCGTCGTCACCGGGAACCGGTGACCAGAACGATGCCAGTACGCTGTATCTCTCAGCTCGACTTCCTCGGCTGACTGAAAACCCATCCCTCATGAAGTATTCCGAGATCACTAATGCTTACAGATGTACTTCAAATCCACATCAAACTCCGGACTCATCACACTCCTTACACCGCCGAGGCCCGAAGTTGGGCTTCTAGTGCTGCAAAATTAGCACTGTGCGCTGGCTTTTGAATACATCTTCAGCATGGTAAGCACGCTGCTCCCATCATTGACCATTGCAGACGAAGGTGCCCATGTCAACCAATTCCCCAGTGAAGGGCCTCGGTGTCTCTCCTCTCAGAGCGTACACGCTCCTTTTACTGTTCTCCACGGCCCAGCTATTAGATATCGTCAATGTCACGGCTCCTGTTATCGCTCTGCCTGAGATCGCTGAAAAGCTGAAGCTCGAGGCAGCTGAGAGCCAGTGGGTCGTCAATGCGTACACGCTTACGTTTGGTGCCTTTCTCCTAACGGTACGAGAGAGATTCCTGTTTATCTGAGACCGTGACATGGCGGCTGATACGTTCATGCATAGGGAGGACGGTTCAGCGCGGTGTATGGCCCCAAGACGATGTTTCGTGCTGGATTCACAACGGTCGGCGTGGGTTCAATAATTAATGGTTTCGCTGTCGATGGACCTATGTTGTTCGTCATTCGGGCTCTGCAAGGGGTCGGTGAGTACCTTTTACATATCACTCGACTAACCCACTGATTGAAGTCTGAACTGGCTGTTGTAGGCGCAGCGATCACTATTCCCTCAGCCATGACGATGATTGTTCTTCTGTTTCCGGATAGACGTGAGCAGGATCGCGCGTTGGGACTGTTCGTCTTCTTCCAAGTATGCTTTGTTTCCAATCTTTCTGATGGAATGGTCAGTTTCGCAGGTTTCGGTGGTATAGGGAATATGGGAGGCCTCGTGATGTGGGTAATGCCCCAGCGCCATTGTTCAATTAGCCTAAGACTTTAACCCGCAGCGGTGGTGTGATTTCAGAAAAGATAGGATGGAAGTGGACATTCTGGATCATGGCAATGGTCATTCTCCCCATGGCCGCCGTGATACTCTTACTATCCCCAAGCCCGTCCAACACGAGGAGCGCGAAAGACGTGTACGCGAATATGGATTGGGCGGGACTTTTCCTTATCACGGGTGCGTCTCGTCTTTTGCTTTCACGTATTTTGTTTCATTACAACTGACGACTGTCTTGCTAGCGTGTACTCTACTTTTTGTGTTTGCGGTAACGGAAGGAAACATAAAAGGCTGGAAATCGAAGGAAGTACTGCCCCCGCTGATCATCTCGATCCTCCTACTTCCAGTGTTCGCTTATGTCGAAACAAAGGCGAGGGAACCGCTCATCCCGTCGTGGATCTGGAGCCTTCCAACATTTACTCCACTCTTTTTCATCGTTCTGAGGTATGTCCGTTTTCTTTACTATTTCTTTTTCAGCACCGATGATTGATGATACGATTTCAGCGAGTACGCATACATGAACATCATCGTATTCCAGATGTCAGAAGTGTTCGAACAAGTCTGGAACGTCTCTCCCATCAACGCTGCGATCCGAATGTATGTGTCACTTGGATTCCTCGACCATCAGCATACGATTAATTATGCTTCGATAGCATCCCTTTTGGTCTCACCGGTCTGATCACGACATTCGTAGTGGGCTCCATGGCGCTCTACCTCAATCCGCGATGGATGCTTTTCGGTGGCCAGGTCCTCGTTCTAGGCGGGGGCGTCCTATTCGCGTACGCGAAGACAAAGGGGAAGTATTGGTCCATAGTCTTTCCTGGATTTATCATCGCGGCTGCTGGGATCTCGAGCGGTTTCGTTTCAGCAAAGTACGGTTATCTGTCTCTTCCTCCTTCTTCCTTCCTCCTTCCTCTTCCGTTCCATCCCTTCCTCTTCCATTCGCTTTTTCCTTATCATAAGATAACTAATCGATGTTCATCCTCTAAAACAGTATCGCGATGATCCGAGCCCCACAATACAAACGCGGCCCGATCAACCTCCTCGAAAGCACGTCCCTCGTCGGCGCAATATTCAACGCGAACCTCCAGATCGGGTCTTCCGTCGGTCTTGCGATCATCACTGCCATCACGACGCAGGCGAGCCACAGCAATCCAAAGGATTTCGAAGGATATAGGTCCGGGTGGTGGTTCGTGGTGGGCGTTGCAGCATTTGAGGCGCTCCTGGCGCTGGTCTTCCTGAGGGGGAAGCATGTTCCCGCAACGGCTGAACTGGCGAATGGGTCGGAGGGGGGAGAGGAGACGGTGGACGCGACGCGTGAAAAGTCGGCGGAGCCTTAATACCCCTTGCACGATACGTAGAAAACTCCTCCGTAATCGAAATAATACATATATAGATCGATGAGCGGCTGCTAGATATATACTTACGAATGCCTATTGACAATCTTCCTTGTAATGTCTTGATGTTACGACTACATATTCCTCCCATATTCCTCCTGTGCAGTTTTCTTACGTCCCTTACCGTACTTGTGCTTGAGAGACTCGTATCTCAGCGGTTTAGCTAATTTGGGCCTTGATTCCAGTCATTCTGCATGCGCGGGTGTCCGGAACATGTCGCGACCGTGGATGGGATGACACGTGACGTAGAAGAAAGATCACCTGATGTTGCGCGTCAAATCGGAGTTGCGTCATCGTTTGCAAGCTGTCTGCATTGTTGATTCTCGTTGTGCCACACGACATGACCCTGAGTCCTCGTCTGGTGTCACATTCACACCGACCCCCTGGTTACCGCCCCATGTGTGCGAGACGGCAGCACCCACTCTTGCGCTTGCCCCGCAACATCAGCTACATCTTTGTCTCCTCTTCATACGTGCCGGTCTCATGGCAGAGAAAGGGGATGCCGGGTGCATCTACGACCTCCTGGACGAGCTAGCCAAGGAAGCAATTCTCGTCTTTTAAGACCCCCCCGGTGCGAGACACAATTTCAAGTTTGTGGATGAGTTATGATGGGATTGTGTGATGTCGGTAATGAGGCTCAGCTTGCACTTGTCCATAGTGAATTATCGTAAGTATGTCATGAATTACCTCAGATTATTCTTTTCCTTCGGGCCAACGATCGAAGAAGCCAACAATGTAGCCCCGGCGGTTCAGCAGGATATTTTAGGGAATGGCTTCGTTTGCTTCCGAAGAGAAACAGCTGCTTCGAGGCAATGAATCCATGATGCGTAAAGCAGCGCTGAATTTATATGTTTCTGAAATTTCAGCACTGTGTGTTCTCGCGCACGACCATTTGAATGCTGTTCAAACCTCACAACAGCTACGACAATCTTGAAGCACATCGCAGGTAATTCTCGTCCTAGTTCATGGGATATTGCGAATGTTGAGAGTTGGATTCTGGATCCCAAGCTATCGAGGCTGGCATCTAAAGACTATTGATACCAACTTGTTTGATCAAGGCTTCGAAAGGCAAGTTCGTTGCTCAGATATCTATGCCAGTTAGTAGTCATCCGTTCTTCAACTCGAGTGCCACTATCTTCTGCCTTCGTATCACTCACGCCGTGTGCTTATCGGGGGACCTATTGCTCATGGAGGTGTTAAAGCATCTGGACCAGAATCTGGCTTATAACATGCCAATTGTCGAAGGAACTTCATCTCCAGGAATGGACTAAGCTCGAAACTGTTGACAGGAATCGAGACGGTAGAGATGTTAATTGTGGAGTGCAGCGCAAGTATCGGACCTCTTTCACTCGAAAGTCCTGGCTAATGATCTTGTTCAAAGGTTGCGTCATGGCTCCTGACATGACGTTGCTCAATTGCAGCTAGTACAACAAACAGTAATCATAGTACATGGTGTCGTTAGTGCAATCAAGGATGTGTTGGCTGTTCAACTACCGACTGTTCCTTTTGACTAGTAGCTATCCTCAATTGAAGCACAAGCCGACAGAGCTACACCAAACAATTTGGCGACCATAGTAAGTGTACCTACATATTGTATTACAAATGTTAATATCTTTCAGCCGGCAATCAAGGTTAATTGGATCTCTCCATCGAAGCGATGTCCAAGTGACTTTCTACGAAAACAACACAAAGTATCAGCACAACCGTCTATCCGTATCTCTTGAAGCGAATTGGAGATGATGATGTGAAGACCTGAGTCGAATATTGGAAAGGGGTTACATCAAAGAGTAGATAATGTGTCGAAGGATCTTTGACCAACATGGACCTCTTCCGTATCAAATCGGCCTTGATGCCATGACAAGTAGTGTAAAACAAAGGAATAGGCACATATATATTCTATGTCATCGATACTATACAACGATGGATCGTCATTCATACACCACGGATCAAAAGATCTACTAGCAGCTTCGAAGGCCGACTCCACAGGACAAGTACGTCAGCTCTCAAAAACACAAAGTGAAAATGATAATACTCACGAAGTCACTCCACTGGATATGTATTTGGACCCATTTGTATCCAGAGAAGGTGTGATATCGAAAGGCCGAAGGAGACAAATGGGCCTAATTGGACCTGCTGGCAAGATTGTAATTCTGGCATTTTCTGCTAAGTAAAGTCATCAAATTTCAATTGAGACATACAACTTATACAACTTGAGAGCCATTGCCTTGAACCTCTCCAAAATTGGGATATACCTTCGCACTGCCATGCCTTCTGGTGCTATTGTGTGCAAGCTCTGATGCATTCAAGATAGGTAAAGATAGACCAACTTATCTGTCGGTGCTGCAAATATGCACCGCGTCCATAGCCGGGTATGCTATGATCAGCTGGTAAAACTCGCTTTATATCTGTCATCAGCGTTAGAGTAACGGGTCAGATAATGGGACCATTTTCTTATGGGTGTACGGTGCTTCATTCTCACAGTTTGACCGCTGCACAGGCGATCTTCGAATGGAATTAATCCATCATTCTCAATTTTCCAACATCTTCCACATGATACCACTTTAGTCGGTGTTCAGGTGGTCTCCATCCATCATGTTTCCCTCGGGGTTAAGTTGTATCTGCTCCACCACCGTAGAAGTCGCAACTTTGATCCATAGATATGAATCTCAAGTACATAATTAGCAGGATCAGAGGACTTCCTGAGCCCCAAAGCAGAATACCACTCACTTGACTCGACGTCGTAGCGCTTCGAGCCCGCCTGACCGAATGTTCGAAGTGCTTTTATGGTGGGATGACCGGCAAGTACTAGTCTAGGGAAGAAGCTGTGATGAACTGTTTGTTCAAAAAGAAGTCTGTTAATCCATCGCCACGTCAAATACAAGTTTAGCACGGCACATTATAACCGTTTTGAAACCATAGGCAGGCCACCATTCATTGAACAGTCAGACTCGGAAGTCGGCAAGCTCGGCAAGCCTTCTCGGCAAATTCCGGCTGTCATGGGATTAACCTACGCCCCACCGTGCGTCCAGGGCTCACAGCCTCCTCTATTCTTGCCTCTCGTTTGTTGTCTATTCTAAGTTCTTCTGTCATCACAATTTCAAAGAATGAGATATTCTTACGTTATCGCACGAACTATCTGAGATAGACAAGACGTGTTTCTGTATGCTTGTCATGGGCTCACTGGCACTTGCGCGCTTTCCTGGTGTTTTTCAGGGACAATGAGATATCGTGTCTTGATATCTCCGCTTTCCAAGGAGACAGACAATTCTTAAATCTCTGGGCACTTCAGTCTCAATCCCCCTTCTAAGTCCAATAAATTACATGTTGCTTCGTTTTTCCAGACATGCGGTTCTATAGTCCCTTCTCAGCTTTCTTGCTCAGCATATTCTCTGCCCGCGCTGCTCTAATCTCAAGTGTTGCGGACCTGCCAAGTGTGGACTTCGATTTCATTATTGTCGGAGGTCTGACTGGAACCTCTTTCTGTCGTTTACGAGTGACTTACCGAGCACCACAGGCGGGACTGCCGGCAGTGTTCTAGCCAATCGACTCACGGAGAACTCACGGATCCGTGTTTTGGTTTTGGAAGCTGGTCCTTCGTAAGACCATCTACTTCTTGATGGCGAGTTTTTCTCACAAAGTGCATCGCTCAATAGAGACGCTGGAGTCTTCGCGACACAGATTCCGTTTTTGGCTTCCACTTTGGCGACCTCAAATCCTTACAACTGGAACTACACCACCGTGAATCAAACTGGCCTTGGTGGACGCAGCATCGCCTATCCTAGAGGCCACATTCTTGGTGGCTCCAGCAGTACAAGTGAGATTTAAGACTTTCGTGCCCCGGTTTTGAATTTTGACCACAATACTTTAAGATTGGCTGGTTTATACTCGCGGATCTTCTGAAGACTTCGATCGCTATGCTAATGTCACTGGTGACCAGGGATGGTCGTGGAATAACATTCTCCCGTACTTCAAGAAGAGTGAGAGATGGAATTCATTGACCGACAATCACACTACCACTTTCCAGTTCGATCCTTCCAATCAAGGTTTCGCTGACCCACTGGCCATCGATTCGATGCAACAATCAGTGGGAGAGTTCTCCTTCAACGTAGATTATCACTTGAAACACCCTTTCGATGTCGGAACAAGTTGGTCTTTGACTTTGGTGCTGAGCGCTGAGCGCTTATGATCAATTTAGATTGGTGCCGCGAGAAGTGGAATCTACCGACTGACAACCACAATACCGCCAGCCGTTTTGATCCTTCCGTCCATGGGTTTAATGGCCTCGTTGGCGTTAGCCTTGCCTAGTGACCCGGTCCCCATTGGCCCACTGGTCATCAACGCGACGCAAGAGTTGGGTGGCGAGTTCGCGTTTAACATAGATTTCAACTCAGGAAAACCCCTTGGTGTCGGCATGTCAAAACCAAGTTGTCTCTGACTTGGATACTGATTGCTTAAAATCTAGGTTGGGTTCAGACCACAATATTGCGAGGCCAACGTAGCAGCTCTTCCACGGCTTATCTTGCACCGCAGTTCATAAAGAGGCCAAACCTCATAGTTTTGGTCAATACCCAGGTTTCGCGGCTCCTCCGGACTTCCAAGGAGGCTCTACCAACATTTCTTAGTGTCGAGTTCCGTGGTTCAGATGGTAAGTGATCTATCTGGCATCTTGAGTACAACGTTAAATTCAAACTCCTGCCGCAGGAGTCCTTAAACAGTTGAAAGCCAAGAAGGAAGTTATCCTTTCTGCTGGTGCGATCGGTACCCCGCATATTCTTCTGAACTCTGGGGTTGGGAGCTTTCCAGTGCTCAAGGCTGTCGGTGTCACGCCTCTCGTCGATTTGCCTGACGTGGGTATCAATCTCTCAGACCACCCTGCCGTCGGGAACCTCTGGCTTGTCAAGGGAAACAATACATATGACACCATCCGACGAAATCCTGCCTCCGCCTTGGCTCAATGGCAAGCATCAAGATCTGGCCCCTATAGTAATCTGGTCCTGAACCACATCGGGTTTGTTCGGGTACCACAGGCGTTCGTTCCATCCCACGATACTGCAGCTGGACCTGATTCTCCCCACTTTGAAATCACTGTCTCGGTATTTGATGGTAGCTTGTTTCGAAACGAAGATTGACTCTGTTGATAGAACGGCGTCCCATTCTTCTTACCTCCTCAAGGCAATTTTCTCACCTTGACGGCCATCGTTGTTTCTCCCTTATCGCGAGGATCGATCACGTTGCAATCTAACAACCCCTTTGACGCTCCGCTTATTGACCCAGGTCTCTTGAAGACGGATTTTGATAAGCTTATTATGCGAGAAGCAATTAGGAGTGCTATAAAATTTGCTTCGGCTCCTGTCTGGAACAATTACGTCGTTGGCCAGGCGAGTGGCTTGAGTATCAACGAAACTGACGCTGCCTTGGATGCGTATGTCTCTGCCAATGCTGTTACGATGTTCCACGCAGTAGGAACGGCCAGTATGTCGAAGAAGGGTGCTCCCAATGGTGTCGTGGATCCCGATTTGAGGCTCAAGAGAGTCAATGGTGTCCGGGTTGTCGACGCCTCTGTTTTGGTGAGTCTTATGTTAGACCTTCCCACCGTGGCGAACATTTGATAAGATCAGTATCTTAGCCTTATGTTCCTTCCGCGCATACTGTTGCGGCTGTGTACGCTGTTGCAGAAAGGGCAGCCGATATCATCAAATCTTCTTATTAGGATTCTCTCCACGGTTGTGATCTAAGTATATTCTGACATCAAATGCCTCTATCATACATTCCATCTCCCGGTACTTGATAGATAAAATTCTTGAGGATATGTAAAGCACCAGATATAAGGAATCATTCAATTGAGGCTCATGAGTTGTATCTGTTTCAGCACCGAAGGACAACCGAAGCAAGTCCTGGCGACCATGCTTGATAGATATCAAGCTCGTATACGTAATGAGCGAAATCCGAGTGTTTCACTGCCATCACAATTACCACGATAACTGGCTCAAGCAGGGTAGAGGACTCGAAGAACTCTGTCTATCTTTGTCACTGGCCAAGGCCATCCAGCTTTCGCGCAGCAGCACGTTACAGCCGTTTCGAAATGATCATCAAAACCGGCCGGTCGAGTCTAAAGTTAATCACAATCATATCAAACTACTGACAGAAGCCTTTCTAGAAGGGTTGCGCGGAGAAGAAGCTCTGAGAAACAAAAGTCCCCTCGGCAAATTCCGTATGCATGCGGTTGTTTTGAATTCGCGAACACCTCATCCCCTGCGACGCTTTGGCAGGACTCGACTCTTTCGACAGCTCATTCTCATGCCAATTAACAACCACTGTTCACTTTCTGTTCTATCATACTGATTATTACAAAAAAGACGATGCCACCTTGCAATTGGCTGAGGAATCGCGGTCAACTCGAAGCTCACTCACGTCATGGATACAATTGCTATCTACGGAAACTACGAAACACAAAGGGAGTAAACTACCCTAGCATCTCTTGTTTACGTATAAGGCCAAAAGCAAGTTCTCCAATGTTCCGAACGGACTGTACATTGAAAAACACTGGTACATGACCCCTTCATCGGCAAAATTTATTCCAAAGGTCGTAGTGTGGATACTGATCTCGTCGGCCCGCCATAAAACATGACTACCCAAACCTCACGCTGTAAACTCATTTTTAGAAGCCGACACGGCGCCTCCAAGTCAGCAGCCCACATCTTTTCTGCCAAATTGACATGTTGATCTTGATTGATCAGTGACCTCATTCATATATATCAGCTCCAACAGCTCATATACTTGGGATTTGAGTCCCAAACTCCACCCCGTTACGTTGTTGTCTGACTCACGTCGATGGCGGCTACTACAGGACCCCCAATCGATTTTGTTGTGGCTGTCTCTGTTCCTCTCGAGGGCGTACTCTATGGTTTGTTAAGCTCGATCTCTT